>CALZFC010000087.1:1505000-1577500 GCA_945643635.1 Allodiplogaster sudhausi
CAAAGAAACCAACCGATTTGGTGAAAAGACAACCACAACTTCAGCCTCTCACAAACAACGAACAACGTGAGGAAGAAAAAGAAGGCACACGAAAGAAAAGGAGGAAATAGGACGAGGAAGAGACTAAGATGGAGAAAAGACTTGGATATTCAGGGGGAATAATGAGTGAGAATTGTGAACGATCACTGGCCAAAGTTGAAGTTGGTCGGAACCTGTGCATTCGCGTTGAAATTGTATCCACCCGTCTGTTCAATCTTCTTCGAATCTGCCAGCTGGGCATGTTGGGCACACACCTGAAGAGAACTCCATTCAATACAAATCAAGAGAAATCAACACAAAGACACCGAGGGGATTTAGAAGCCAAGCGATAGATTGCTTTGGAAATCCCAGCTAAATAATTATCAAAATCAATTAACGTTTGAATATAAAGAAAGTAAACGAGCGAGCCAACAAGAGAGAAACAGACAGACCGAACTGTGTGTGTGCGTGAGAGAGAGTGAGACAGAGAGAGAGAGAGAGAGAGAGAGAGAGAGAGAGAAAGAGAGAGTATGAGAAGAAGAGACAAACAGTTATGAGCTGGCGCAGCTTGCCAGCTGCAGTCTCGTCGAGAGTGTTGACCATGAGAGCGAAAAGAGCCTGCTCGGCCTGCTCGAATCCCTCCATGGTTTCCTTGAAGAGAACGAAGACATCGGGTGCGTCTTCAGCCTCCAGGGGAGTCTCGTATGCCTGCAACCAGCAACATCCATTTATTGGGTCTACAGTCAAACAAATCTATTAGTGATACATCGTTTTTATATCCGAATTAGCAGAAATAAGCATTTAGGATGCGTGGTATTCCACACCTTCAAAATTAAGGATGGGCGCAAAATCTTGAGACATAAAGTTCACCACAGCACTTTAACTTTACTTTTATGTAAAATAACTTGAAACCTCTGTGTCGGTTTCCTCGATGAAATCCTCACTCTCATCCTCGTCATCAGAATCGTTGTTGTCTCCGTGACCAACCGCATTCTTCTTTTGAAGAGTCTCCAAGTACTCCAGTGTGCCCTAAATGAGTGTCCCTTATAAACGTTCTCTCTCTCTCCCTGTCTGTCTGTCTGTCTCTCTCCCTCTCCCTGTCTGTCTGTCTGTCTGTCTCTCTCCCTCTCCCTGTCTGTCTGTCTCTCTCCCTCTCCCTGTCTGTCTGTCTGTCTCTCTCTTTCTCTCTCTCTCTCGCAGCCTTCCTCTCTCTGACCTCGTCAATCTCATCCTCGGAGTCAGCCAGATCGTCATTGATGGTGCGATGTCTGGGGTGTCTCTTCTTCTTGCCACTTCCCACGGGAGTCTCTCCATCCTCATCGTCGTCCTCCTCTTCATCCGACGACTCTCCTTCTTCCAAAGCCTACACAAAAGGATAATAAACATGACAAGCAGAATCGAACACAAAATGGTCAAGGATAAGAAGGAATCAAAATGAACCCTGTTCTCAGCTTGGACCTTCAGCGCTTTCTCCAGGCCTTCGAAAATCTTGATGCAGGATTCAATAATCTATAAGAATTAACTCTTTTTGCTTAAATGTCCTTCTTTGCCTAGTCTGGCTGACCCTCTTTGGCTGATAAGCGATGAGAGAAGGTCGGATGGCCGCTTGCATCCGCAGAAGAATGCACCAGCCAATCACAGCAACCTTCCTGGCGTGGATTCCATCGAAGTGCTCGGAGAGTTCACAGAGCTGCTCAGCAATGATGTCAAGAGGGCGGCCACCCGCGGGGGGAGCCATCCCGGACAACACTTGCAGGGCGGTCGCCTCGTTCGTGTACAGCGCAGCCACCAACACCTGCAGAAGAGCATGCATCTCTGTCGCAGTTCCTGCTACTGCAACTGACAAGGATAAGCATAGGCTTCAGTTCAGAAAGGCCAAGGAAGGGCTGAGCGAGTCGGTGGAGGGCGAGGGTGATGGCCAAGGGGACAACTTCCGCCACTCCATGACCACACTGCAGCAGAAGGCACTCCAACAGCTTCGCAGCCGACAACTGGTTGTCGTCTCCTTGCTCAGGGTCCTGGCAAGAAGAGGATCAGCTGAAAGAGGAAGAAGACAAGGAACCTTCAGGACAGTCGTGCACATGTGAAGGACGGCGTTGAGCCTCTCAGGTCTGGCCAGGAAGGCCTCCGTGTCTACTGTCAAGTAGAGATGCAGCACTGGCATCACATCTCAAAGAGACAGCGAAAGAAGTAAGAAAGAGCAGGAAAAACCATCGCTTAAAGCCGACTGTCTTGACAAATTTCCAGTCATCCTTCCTGGTTAAAATATCGATAATTCGAGCGTCATTGAACATATTAGTACCATTTAGGAGTAATTTACTGTATCCCCCGTCCCCTTACCCATCCTTCCTTGTGTTTTTTGGGAAAGCTATTGGAAGAACCAACCTGCGAAGAGCAGAAGAGCGTTGCTTTCATCGCAGAATGTCTTGTAGACATGGAGGAAGACTTCCCACATCGACTCGCTGATGTAAGAAGTGATGAGAGACTGGATCAGCAGAAGGATGTCATCGTAGTAATCTTGAAAGTGTTGCAAAGGGAAGAGTGGAAAGGGGAATGCGCGACTCACCGACGTTGCCAGTGGTGAAGACGGCATGGATGATGCGGAGGACGCTGATCTCCACGGCCATCATGATCTCCTTCTCTTCCTCCACCACATCCAGAATGTTCGCCAGAGTCGACACCACGGACATCAGAGTCGGCGTCCTCTCGTCCGCGTCTTCGCTCCCCAGCACGGCCAGGAACATGTTACTCTGCGGAAAATCAGTTATTCTCTTCCTTGCTCAGGTCGTAGCATTCAAACCAGCTGTTCGGCGACTTGCGCAGCAATAGGGACGATGTCGTCGAGGAACTTGTCAATCAACTCATCCATCACTCCACACATCTCCTCGATCTGAGTCGAAGCAACTAGCTGCAGAACTCCGCGAATCACATCCGCGATGTGAGGGCGAATCAGCTCGGTTGCTACAAAAGATAGGAGAGTACTCCCTCTACACGACGTCAACACAACCAGAATAGCTCAGTTTTTCCAATATGACATTGAGGCAACAAGTTAAATTCTAATTAGTTTAAATAAAGCAACCTTTATCCTCTTGATCATCCAGAAGATGTTGAATTGCGAGTGCAGCTTCAACCTTCACGGGCAATTCTTCGTTTTCAGCAACAAGTCGTTGAGTGACTCCAGCCACAGCCTAAATTCCAAGTACGATTGCTGAAAGTAGAGAGAAAAGAAAGAGCAATGCACTCACAGCTTTTAGAATCCTCGGAGAGTGGAATTGGGTGGAAGAGAAGGCTTTGATGCACCAAGCAGCGCGGGCGCGCACGAATCGACTCTGGCTGCTGAGGTGGCTGATGATGTGAGCATCCAACAACTTCTCCACGTCCTTCTTGTACTTCTGAAAGAGACAGGGAATGGCCAGGGAGGTTGAGTAGAACAAGAACTTACCTTGCTGTTGCACAGCTGGGAAGACAACTCCCCAGCCATGTGAAGTGCTCCGTCCACTCCAATCGGATCGCCCTCCTTTTTCAAATGCTGAAATATAAACCATATAACTTGAGATTTGAGCCAGAATAAAGGAGGAAAGCTGCAATAATCCAACCTCAATACAAAAGGCGAGAACGGGTTGCATGACATCTTTTCTCTTGCATCCGGCAGAAAGGAGAGAAGCAGCCGAATTGGAAGGACTGTACATGTCATCGAAGACATCTGGCAGGGAAAATTGTTTTAACGGATTACAGTAAGATGTGAAGATAACAATACTGGAAGAAACAACCACGCTACCGTATTTAGCACGAATGAACTCTTCAACGTTATCTTCCCACATCTCTTCGTCCTCTTGAGTGTGGCAGAGGAAGGGGAAGATGATCTTCTGCACGAGTTCCTGCAAAAGACAAGGTCGCAGTAGAAGAAAAGAACTAATTCGATCCTAGCGAACATTGAAGTGAGGTTTGATGGCCTTCCAAGTGTGGGCATGAGAGATTCCAGTGCCCAGGAAGGAGAGGGCGAGGTGGGAAACTCTGTTCGACACGTACATTCCTTGGTTGCGATGGGCGAGGATCTGAAAGAGAAATGATAGAGAGAAGCATTTAGACAACAAAGAAAGGAAACCTGCAAAAATGCCTCTGTACAAGGAACAGCGAATGTGTGGAGGAAGTGAACAGCGAACTCGGCATAAGCAGACTCCACTTGACCAGGCGCACCGTATCTGAAACGATTGCCTCCATCAAATTCGAAAGTGGGAAAGCGAAGGAGTCTCAATGCATTCAATTTGCCATTGTCGAGAACTAATGAGAGGGTGGATCATGAATTGCAAGCTTGCCTCTCGAAGACGCGGTCCAGCAGCTTGGCCGCCCATTTCTTCGACTTCCAAAAGACGGAATCCGCGGGTTCCTCTCCCAGCTGGAAGTCGGGCGGGAGAGGCCTGAGGACAGTGAGTCTCGCGCACTCCAACCAGCCATCCAGGGAGGCCAGGTCCATCACGTTCAGATCCAGCGAGAACTACAACAACCAAGTGGCAGTGGCAGCTGCTTCTAGAAGAAGAGGGAACCTGCGTCAGGCAGTAGATGATCTTCAGAGAGACGAGCTGCAGGAGCATAGCCTCAGGGGCATCATTCTGGAGGAGTTGCTGGAAGCGAGCCGCGATGAGAGGGAGCATCGGCCGGAGCAGTTCAACCAGCGGAGTTCTCTCCTTCGCTCTCTTGTACTCGTACATCTTCGAGATCTGCAGAAGAGAGAAGAATGAAGATTGAAGAAGGCAGAGAGCAGTACAACGAAACACTGACTTTGTAGATGACAGTGAGAGCCCCGAGCCAGCTCGTCCCGTCATCCGAGTGGAGAAGCTGCGCTATCTTGTTAGCCAGGCCAGGCCAACGGGCCGGGAAGTCTGCTCGGGCGGCAGTCTGAAGGGCCGTGCAGAGATGGACTCGCAAAGGGGCACTCGCTCGGCAGATCGCATCCATTAGGTTCTCTCGAACGAAGAGGCGGTCCCCCTCGGGCACCAACTCAGCCTCTTTCCTCTTCTTCGACTCTTCTTCTTCGTCTTCATCTACCTAAACAAGAACAACGGGAGAAACGACTTCCAAAACTAACAAGAGTAGGAGTGAAATGGAATAAACAAAGGATGGAGAGACTAACTGTCCAGTGGCGATTCATGGTATTCTTAAGAAAGATAACAGCGGCCAGTCGAATGTTCTCGGGAACGGCATCGTCCACGACAATCCGAAGCAGTTCAGTGCAGAAGCCACCGACTCGCGTGCACTGCAACCACATTCCTTCTTTCCTCTTCCCATTCGCTATCATATCTCTTTCCACTTCAGATGACAACACTCTTATTGCCAAAAGGTGTCAGTGGTGTTACTTCCTGTGTAAGATCTCTCTTTCAGCAGACAACAGAAGGTCCAATTGGCTGAGCTATATTTATAGGGCAACGCTCCATGAAAAAGTCGAGATGCTGCAAGTGGTTGGAGTTCTTATCCAACTGAATTAAATCAATAGACGTAAATGCTCGCATAAAAGATAAGATTGCGGGGAAAACCCGGAAGGGGTAAAAGCGATATACAGGACATCGTAGAACCAATAGATGGGAACAAACTTCTAACCAAACTTCTCTATAAGAATCCACAAGTCAAACTAAAAGAAAGAGAGCAGAATATAGCAAACGGTAAAAGAAACAACAAATAACTACTCAACAGTACGTTCAACAAAAAATATGTACATGAAAGGCAAGTAACAAGAACAAAAATACGACCAGGCGGTAAAGTTACGAATTGAAGGAGCAGAAGCTAATTTTCACTAAAGAAAAGCAGATTCACTAGCATGGAAGGATAAACTGAATTGAGCAGAATCAGAGCGCACACATCTCAGCCAATTCGTAATATTTGTTGGCAAGTTTGCCCTTCATAGCCTCCATGGCGACTTCGGCAGCCTCGGTGAATAGATTGTAGGCTCTTCCGTAGTCCTGCTCCAGTCCATATCCACCCTCCCGATACATCTCGGCCATCTTGGCGAGGAGTTCGAAGCGGGGCCGACAAGCTCCTCCTCCGTCCGCACTCTCCTCGTCGAATCCCATGGCTTTCTGGTACCACTCGATGGCCTTGGGGTAACTGCCGATGCCCTTCACTCCCATCCTCCTCCCAGTCTCGAATGCCTCAGCAACAAAGAGCATCGCGGCGCGGTCTCCCATCTCAGCGGCCGTCTCCATGAGTTCGAAGGCGAAGGCTTCTTTGTCGGTGGCAGGATGATTCTCCGTTCCGAACTCCTCCTCCCAACACTCGTCCTCTCCAATGTCCTTGAGTAGATCATGGGGAAGTCCGTAAGCCATCTGAGCAATCGTGACAATTGCCTCGAGGACACCGCAACGACGAGCCACATCCAGATGGAAGAGAGCGGATTGCTTGTCGTAAGCCACTCCCTCCTCTCTGGATCCTTCCTCTCCAAGCAGAGCCACTCTCTTCTCTGCACTCTCCTGAGGAGTGTCGATGAACCGGCCGAGTTCGTGATAACGAGCGATGTCGAGATGGATCTGGCCGAGGACGGAGGCGCGGTGGCTCACTCGGCGGGCGCTCTCTGCATCTGTGATGGCTGCGAGTTGTTCATGTTGGATGGCAGAGAGGACTCCAGCAGGCACGGACTGCTTGCGGGCAACAGCCTGCCAGTACTCCTCCCTCTCTGTGTCCCGAGTGAGCCGAGAGAGTGAGCTCGACCCCAGACTCTCCCCGTAGCTGCTGCCCAGGCTGTCGTAGCGGTTTCTCCTCATGCCTGGCCGGCACTCCTCCTCATCCGCCTCTTCAACAGCCAGAGTGGGAAGAGCGACCTTCCTGATCGGCCTGGGCTGGCTCTCCTCAATCTTCGTGTCCTCATCCTCTCCGTCCTCCACTCCTTCATCCTCATAGAACTGGAAGCCCTTGGTGGCTCTGTCCAGACAATCGTCACAGAGACAATCGTCGTCATGGCCAGCAGATCCCTTGCTGAGTGAGCCCTCCGTCCTTCCTCCGCTGCTGCTTCCATTCGAGATGACGGAGAGAGTCCTCCTCCGCAGACATTCCATGGCGTCGTCCTCTTCTCTCTCCGCCACGAGTGCCTCGCACGCAGAGACGCTCCCTCTGTCCCTGGCAACGCAGCGCGTGGCTGCCGCGCGGCAAGACGCGGCTCCTTCAGCGAGTGCGCGTCTTTCCGCGTCACTCAGATCGAATTCAGTGAGGCAGAGTGAGTGGCAGATGTCATTGCACTCGTGTGAGTGGAAGAAGAGAGCCATGCCGCGGGTGCCCAGGTTTCCGTCTCCGTAGTCCGTGCCAGCCACAGTGTGAATCTGTGGATCCGTGTAGAGGTCGCCCACTCCTTGGACGTCCACGATGATCATCTGGTGACCACTCCTCTCGAATGTGAAGTGGGAGAATGCCTGGGGAGTCTTGCGGGCCACGTCAGAGACAAAGCCAGAGTTGGAGTTGTACTTCACGTAGTCTCCCTCGATGAAGTGCTCAAGATGAAAGAGGGGCTGGCCAGGCAGATCCAGCATCTCCAGCACGCACATCTGCATGATGTCAATCTTCTTCGGAGGCGCGTGGCGATTGAACTCTTCGGACCAAAGCTTGGCATCCATCTGCAGACGGACATCCTCGAAGAGAACCTCGCGGTCCACTTCCTGGATGTACTTCTTGGCGACGTAGTTGGTGGCCGTGGCCCAGTCCATTGAACGGGAGAGAGTAGAGAGCTTCTTGAGGCGGAAGCACTCACGCATTGCACCGCGAGCGAATGGCTCGGCCAGCAGCTTCACTTCCACGATGTCCACTGTCCAGATCTTGCGGATGGAAGAGTAGCGATGTCGTTTGGCGCGAATGATTGGGAGGGAGCACATGTTGAAGTCCACCCAAGGGTCGCGAAGGAGACGACGTGCCCTGAGGGCCGCGCTGCGCCAGCGTCTCATGAGGCCGCGGACGCGAGACTGGCGCTGCTCGGGACTCTCCTCGGGGGCGACCGAGTCTGCCGTGAGAGAGGAGAGACGCAGCCAGTCAGACGCACCATCCGACGAGACTGTCGTGTGGCGAGGGCGGCTCGACGGGGGCGCGGCCGCGGACTGCAAGCAGAGGGAAGCAGTGCTGCCGCCGTCTCCCTCCGCATCCGCGCCCCCTTCATTGGGCCGGATCACATTACGAGAGCTATGTGAATAGTCAGTCAGTGCAGCAGAGGGAAGACAGGTGCAAATGAAGATACGGCTTTTCTAACCCAGTCATTCTTTTGCTCTTCGTGGAACCCCACCTAGGTCTTGCTTTTATCTAAGTGGAAGCCCGTTTTATCTCAACTCCAATCAAACTATACAGTGAATTTTCTACTCTAATTAAACAGAATAAAATTAATTAGAAAATAGAAGTTACCTGGTCGAGATACTCGCTGGCAGCCTTCTGCTCGGCAGCTCCGGACTGGAGAGTCGTGTTCAGCGCTTGTAGTATCCGATCACGTTCCATTCCTGTAATTTTAGGGGGATGAAATACCGCAAGGATTCCGTAGGCTAGATTGCCAAATGAGCGAGAAGGCAGCAAACCTGAAGTCTTCGTTTACTTAGTTGCGCTGGAACGCAGAGGCTCCTCGAGGCACAACGCCTGCAATAGTTACAACGATTGGGAAATACTCTTAAACAATTACAGCAGTTTACCCAGAGGGATAGGGCACAAAAATATATTTTGTGAAAAATGAGTACCTTGTTCCATGCAATACCTAAATACAAACGGTCATTCTTAAGCAACCCAAGTCGCAAGTAAAACAGCTCGAAAAATTAAAAGATCACAGCAGCGCAACAACTAATTTAAACAGCATCCCCCTTTTTGTTTTTTTATCACTTTTGTTGCAGATTTTGTTACTAATTTTTCTTCGTTCTATAGTTTATCACTTTTGTTACAGGTTTCGTTACTAGTTTTTCTTCGTTCTATACTCTGGTATCATTCTTCCGTAATTGGACAGAGATAAACTTTAACTGAGTGATTCCATGCCCCAGACATAAAATTCTTATTTATGCGTGTGTTAACAACCGAACTCGCGTGTAGCTAA
This sequence comes from Allodiplogaster sudhausi, assembly GCA_945643635.1. Lineage (NCBI taxonomy): Eukaryota > Metazoa > Nematoda > Chromadorea > Rhabditida > Diplogasteridae > Allodiplogaster > Allodiplogaster sudhausi. The sequence goes on from CALZFC010000087.1 coordinate 1,514,056, forward strand.
TATTACTGATAAATGGTAATTATAGATATCTATTTCCAGTATATTAAGAATGGCTGTGCCTTCCACTTCGCAGCAACTCATTCCTCCAGAGAAGCTAACGGTAATTGGACAGTTGGCGCCCGGGATGAACTCAGTAAACGCTAAATTCATCATTATTGAGAAACGTTAGCCATGTTGTACGTATCTATTGCGTTTTATCGAGATATGACATTTGACAACCTTAGCTGATTTATCTTCAGCTCCTAACCTTGGATTTCGCAGTAATGCGGGAGAGTTCACCACTGTTCGCGTTGGAGATCACACAGGCATGTTACCTTCAGAAATGAAAAGCTTGCTGGAATAATACTTCTTTATTTACAGGATCAATTAATCTCAATTTCTCCACAACTGAGTACGGGGACTGTGTCCAAGCGGGTGACATTTGTCAACTTCGGAATGGCTATACTACTATTTTTAAGGTGATTATTTAAGTTTTTCGTACGCAAGATTTTATAATGGAAATTTTAAGGGGTGCCTAAGTCTGGCTTGCGGAAGAATTGGCGAACTTAACAAAGTGGGTGAGTTCACGATGGTCTTCAGTGAGCTTCCAAATATGTCTGAATACAATGCGGAACATGCCGCAAACTACCCTCCTCCTGCCAAGAAAGAGTTCCTCCCGAATGCGGGAGACTTGGCGAGTGGAGGGGACGGCAGGCCAGCCACTGGAGCACCTGCCTCTCGTCCGGTAGTCCCTCCGCTTATGGGAGGAAGCGGAGCACCACGCGATCCACGTCAGAAAAGGCCTTATGCCCCCGGTAATTCATGAGTATGAATATTACATTTTGCGGATGATTCTTTTCGTGATAATGCCTTTGTAGCGCATTTTCTGACTCGCGTGCTTGCATACAAAGAAAATTAAATTATCTGATGTAATTTTTCATATCTTACGTTTATAACAGGTAAGATATAATTCATTCATAACGGATAATTATCTTCGTCCATTCACTGTCGTATCATAACGTCCTTCGAGTTTGAGTCATATCGGATGAACCAAGAATAACTGGTATTATTCAATAGGTTTACCCCTGTGGAATTCTTTCTAAATAAACACATTATTTTCACTGCCGGTGGCCATATTCACAGTGATTTATTTCTATCACAGATGCTATATATATTTCGTTTACTTTTACCTTCCGGATGATTCATTGTTAGTCTCACCAAGATGGGGAAAAAGAGATCCGGAGGTCTGCCTTATCTCAAGTCGTCAGTCAAGGTGTCATGGGGGTCGACGGAAGACGTTCCCGAGGAGCGCTGGAAAGAGATCCGTGAAAGCATTGGCTCTTTTCTCGTGGAAAAGGGTCTTTCTGGCGTCCCCCTTCTGCCAACCACTTCCGACAAAGCCAATAGTGCCAAGCTACCAAGACGGCAATCGAAGCTCCCTTTTTCGGACAAGAAGGTTTATTTTCAAGATTAGCTAATTTAAAGGTTGATGGTGCTTTAGAATGAGTGCGCGGCAGTGGGTCTGAATGCAGTGCTGAGTGCGATGAGCAGTGGTGAAGCTGCTTTCGTGTTCATTGACAAGGCCTGCCTCCGTGCCAGCGCCGTCTCCACTGCCATTGCTCTGTATGCTCTCAGGTTGGCCAAGAGAAGCAAAGCCATCTGAGCAGCAGCATAACTAAGATAGTTTGCAGCCATTCACTGGGGGCGCGGACATTCGCTGTCCCTGATCTGGATGCTTCCCTCTCGCCAATGCTCGGCCGGAGATCTACCGAGGCAGTTTCCTTGACTTCAGCCACGGAAACCTTCTGCTCGAGCCTCGTAACATCTCTTCCTCCTCTACAAGTTATTAGTGGCTTGGTCAGTATTTCTGTGCTGCCTTTTCACTGGAAAAACCCCAACAACGACCTTTGAGAACGAAGATGAAGGGCATAGCGGAAACAGCACGTTCAAGTCGATTGGGAAGGAAGACAAGAAAGCCAAACGGAAGAGGAAATCTACGCCGGCTTCATGAGCCTTCAGTATATAAATAATGCTGGTACCTGCTTTATTCAATTGGTGTAATGTTCAGCATGTGCTGGATATCCCTAATAGGCCGCTCAAAGTGATTCTCCCAATCAAATGTAATGAAGAGACGAGCGTGCTCCGCTTGTTGCAATACCCAAGGAAGGTTTCTCGTCAGCAACTGGTGGCGGTGCCTTTAACAACCGTCATAATTATTCCATCGATTGAGTGGTACTTATAATTGAACTCACTTTGGAAAAAGCCGGCTGCCGCCAAAAATCGAGCCAAGAACCGCCATTGGCAGACCGAGTTGGACTGCTTCGAAGTATTTCACAGTGACCTAACAATAAGTTTGCAAGAGATTTGTTTATGAAGGAGACAATCAGAGTTTAAAAGGTCGCACTCTGATTTTAAGTAGCTTTTACGTCAAAATTCTGTTTTTCTATTACTCGCTTTGCTTTCCGGGCTTCAATTTCCTAACCCCATTCCCAGCCAAGGAAAAAAGGGTGGTCCGAGGGTCCAAAAGAGTGTGTGGGTGAGACCACCGACGGTCTCGAAAAGTAAGGTGGGTAAGCCAAAATTTTCATTTTAGGGTCTAAAAAATTGCGTTGGCAGTCCGGCCCGGACTTGGCTCCTCCCCCCCCCTGGCTGGAGATAACAAGAGAATTGAAATGAAAGTAGGACACAGACCTCTCCGAGCATGTGTGTTTTCATTTGAAGGATGATGTGAGTGAAGTCGTGAGTCTCTCGGTATCGTTGCATAACGTACAGCAGACTTTCATCATCAATGTATTTAACGGGCGGACGGTTGTCGGGGCTGGTTTGCAGAGACTCCAGGAATCTGTACATGGCAGGGACGATATTAAGCAAACCGACCGCCCACAACTTCTTTCGAGACAGCAGGAACCTCGCGTATTCTTTGCCAAAAGTGCCGTCAGGAAGAGAAAGAAGACGGCTGCGATGAATGGATTCCTCAGAGATGTGAGGCTGCTCTTCCAGAAGTCGCTTCCCCACATCATCCGCTTCCATTCGTTTCCTATAAAAATGCCTTCTCTTCCCACTAATGGAAATATTATTAAATTGTAATATCATTGTACAAACGAATATCACAAACCTGATATGAAGCAGAATGGGTTTGAAAGCAGTTGTCTCTCCCATTGCTGCGACCATATCTCCCCTTGCGGGATTTGTGATAGCAGCCGCTCCGGATCCGGCAGCAAGGAAGATCCTCGACATGAGAGAGAGTGGAAGGTGGGTTGAGTACAATTTACTCATTGCGAAGGCACCTCAACACCATTTTAGATTGGAACAGGCATGGAACGATGCTATAAATAATCGGCACTACGATCCCAGCAGACAGTAGTAGCAAAAATGCTAGCCTCAATACTCGTCAGCCCAATTCCTCGACGCACGGTTTCTCCTTTCTCCCGCAGAATCTCCTCTATGTTCTTTTTCCCGTCCAGATCAGAGAACCAGCCGAGGTTGTCGGCGATTATGTGATGGTTGTTGCAGCCGCCACACGTCACGAGCACCACTCCCTTCTCGTATGAACTCCGAGAGAATGTCTTCGGCCCCTGAAAAGCACCGCAGGCAGTGTCATGGATTCCTAATCACATTTTCTTCCTTACGGTATATGGTTGCAGTTTTAAGAAAACGCCCAAATTGACCATGGTATTAGTATAAGATTGGTTGGTGCTATCCTAGTTGGGGGGGGGGGGGTGGGGCAAAATATTTTCATTTTTCAATCTACCACAAATCGTGCCCAGGGGGGTTTTAGGCCATGGGGAACACGAATATAGGGTTCTAAACCGTGGAGAACACGAATATAATGTTCAATTTGAAATTTTTTTTCATTTAACGAAGTTACAGTACTTCACATTTTTGTCCTACTTTTCATCTAAACTCCTGCACTAAAGAGTTGTCAGAGCTGCCAAACACTAATATAGTGTCAATTAAGCACTATCGAATAGAGATGAGTCGAAAAGAACCTAATATTCGAGTTTAACAGGTCTGAAAACCCCTTCGAGTAGCATTTTACCTGAAATCGGCCAAAACATATGTCAAGTAAAAGTACTGTAACTTAGTTAAATGACAAAGTAATACAAAATGAACATTATATTCGTGTTCCCCATGGCCTATTACCCCCCTGTGCACAATTTGGGGTGAATTAGAAAAAAAAATTTATTTTGTCCCCCCCCTACTAGTATAGCACCGATTGGTTAAAACGATAATAAATAAAGCTGGCGCCAAACAAACCTCTCGTGATCCGCACTTCTTGCAAGTGTAACTTAGAGAAAGTTGCGGAGACTGCTGTCCTAAGGGAGTTGAAGAGAACGGAAGAGCACCACGGCGACGGAAGTGAGGAGCAGGAAAGGAAGAAGAATAAGAACCGACTGTAGCTAATCGACCAACCACGCGGCCAAGCACAGAATACATCACCGAAACGGAGTAGAACTGCACAAGTAAAAGCACAAGAAGTCATTCGTCAAACTCACTAGAACACGATCACTATCCCCTACAGCACCATTCCTCGACATATCCATTCTGTAGACGCACGAAAGTACAACAATTTCAAATCAGTTAATTTTTGGGTAAAAATTTTATTTAATTTGTTTTTTATTTATTTAGTTTATTGGTAATTTATCGTCATGGGGTAATTCTTCACAAGGAAAATGAGAAGATCACACTCTGGCATCATGAATATGAAGAGGACTGATTAACCATTCGAATCTGTTTTTGGTGGTCTTACATCTCGACCATTTCTATTGGTTTTAGTCTATCTTCCTTCGTTCCCTCTGACATGTCTTGTCTGGAGAAGGGAGGATATTCTGTGGATTGCCGAATAGGGTGAGGATGGAAGCGACTGCCTGCCCATGAATAGCTGAGAAGCAACCAGAAGGAGAGCGGAGGAGAGTGGATGGAGAGAGACAATGCAAGGTGAAGAGAGTCCAGAGGGACAAAGCAGACCAGACCTTTCCAGTGGACGAGTTACTGATGCCACTAACTTTTCTCAATGCATCCTTGAAGTTCTCCAATGTTCTTCTCCTCTGGCTTTGCAAGCACTTCTTAGGATCATCCTCACTCTGCCACATCTCTCTCTCTCTATGTCACTCTCTCTCTCTCTTACTTACTTACTTTCTTTCTTTCTCTCTATATGTCTCTGCCTCCCTTTCCCTTTCTCTTTCTCTCTTCCTTTCTTTCTATTTATCGCTCTCTCTCTCTCTAGCTCTCTCTCTCTCTCTCCCTCTCTCTCTATCTGACGTCTCTACCGCCCTGTCCTCTCTTTCCCCATTGCTCTCCCTTCCTCTCTCTCTCTCTATCAGCATCTCATCCCTTCTTTCCGTATATCTGTTTATCTCTCTCTATCTGGCCATCTCTACCTCCCCGCCCACTCTTTCTACCATTCCTCTCACTCCTTAGCACGTTCCTCTTCGGAAACGGCTGTCTCCTTCTCTGCCAACTGCTTGGCATTGGCAATGCATTAGCCCTGTCCTTTTGTATTAGAACTGGTGTATTACTGCTGTTACTTGTAGACAATGGGAAAGCAGAAGACCTGAGAAAGCAATGAATTGAGAATTCTTTAGTGGAGAGAAGAGAGACATATGGATTCCACTTTTAAAAAGAAGGAGTGCATATTACTGAAGAACTTTTGCGGATAATTAAACCCAACTTAGAAACTGTTAGTGTATTCCTGTAAATTACATATTTTCTATTTCACACTCCCTTCATCTTTCCATCTTTCACCTCCCCTCACACTTTTCTGCCTTGTTTCCTTCCGTGCTTCCTCCCATCTTCTCGAGAAGATGGGAGGAAAAAAGAGACAAATTTCTCTGAGAATTATCTACTACTACTCTTTCAATCACTTTCTCTTGTATCTGAGGCTTCTTTTATCTTTTTCTCATCGTTTTCTTTCTTAGCATACAATACTATGATTGTCCATTCAAATACTTTTAAATTAACTAAAATTATGATAGGTTAGACTCTTCTTGCCCTAATTTGCCATCATTTCCCACTGATGAAAATCCGAGAACAACGAGAAAAGAAAGAGAGAGAGAGAGAGAGAGAGAGCGCAGATTGAGATGCGAGGTGGAGAGAGAAGGGAATGGGCGAGAAAGTGAGCCTAAATGTAGGCGAAAGAGGCAAAGCTATGAAAACACGAGAACTTCAGTGTCTGTACCATCGGAAACCCGTAAAAAAAGCTGCTATTAATGAATAATGAGTTTTCTTGAAATGTGAAGTGATATCACATGCTGATTGATCTTCTCTCCACTTGCTCAGAATCAGTTCATGTGATTGACGGTTCTTTTCACTAGGAGAAGGGTCAACAGACACTCCCCCCCCTTGCCGGCCAGGCAACACAAATGAGGAGCCGCTTCAGAACTCTGTCGCCGGATAAATCTATTTATATACTCACCATTCTTCTCACTCTCTCTCTCTTACTCTCTCTCTCTCTCTCTCTCTCTCTTTCTCTCTCTCCCTCTAACTCCCTCTTTTTCTCTTGCAATCTTAGCCAATTCCTTTGGTGGCGACAGAATAAGAGAGTTTCATTGAGTCTAGCCGATCGCTGTCCTTTAGCATCTTATCTTCTATTAGCTTATTCTTCTCTTCTCTCTTCCATCCCCTGGAGGTGCTTAAAGAAGAAGCAGGCATAGATCGAAGAGAGAAAGGGAGTTATTTATTTAGGGAGAGAAATGAGAGAGTCCGAGAGAGAGAGAGAGAGAGAGAGAGAGAGAGCAAGCGAGCGAGAGGATAGAGAAGAAGAGGAAGAGGAGAGAGAGATAGAGAGAGGTTCTGTGTGGCTGATTGTCTTCTCCTTCACCCTTAACTCTCGGATGAGACATTGCACTAACTGCGAGTTGATGTCTCATTCTAACCATTCAGCTCACAGTTGACCTCATCACTATTTTTCAGTCTCCAGCTCACTCCGATATCTCGTTATCAATTTTACCCCGGTCGAATTCAAGTGCTACTGTTTTGATCTATTAATTTATCGACTAAGTTTCCATAGATATGGTTCATTAGTTGGTAACTCTACTGGCATCTGTTTGTATTTCTTTCCTGGTCCATTTCCTTTTCGCTAGCCACGTCCTAATTTTTTAAAGTTTCCAGCAGGTAGTTCCCTCAATGAGCAATTTAGTGAACAAATGATTTGTACAATTGTCCTTTCATTCTTCTTCTTCCATCTTTCTCTTCGTCCTCTGAATCCCTCTTCCTCTCCGCCTCACTTGCCACCCTCCCTCTCACCCCACTTCTTCTCTGCCTCTTTCCCCACTTCCTCACTCTCATCCCTCTCTTCTGTTCACAGTTCCTGTTCTCTCTTGCCACACCTGAGACGAGGCAGAGCGGAATCTTCGCTCTTCTCAGAAGTCTCCGCTTTCTGACAGAACTTCACTCACTCTCTTTTTCCTCAACCATTCTTCGCATTGTCTCACAATCAGCATTATTTTACTGACTTTCTCTCTACATTTTCTTTGTCAGATCGCCTTTGTCAAAACCTTGCCTGGTTTTTCATGGACTACCCACTTGTTTCTACGTATTTCCTTCATTGATCACAGTTTATCCCCTTTTATTCTGCTGAATTGAAGAATGTAGTGATCAGTGGCTGTGTTTGCAACTTAACATATAAAGATTGTAAAAGAATTAACGTAGATATGGAGAAAAAGTGTGTATGCAAGTGAGTATTGCTGGAAACTGGTGGGATGAAAGTGGAATGAAACCCAGAGAAAGAAAGAAATAAAAGCGAGGTTGAGAGAGAGATGGAGAGTGAGAGAGAGAAGGAGAGGGGAGAAAGAGATATAGAGAGGGAGAGAGAGAAAGAGAGGGAAGGAGAGAAAGGGAAGGAAAAGGAAGCTCGATGACCTCTCGGCAGTTGCTGATCACTCTGCGAGAATGCTAACTTGATCAGCTCACTTCTTGAGGCTGCTGCAAATTTAGTTCAAGTAGCGGGCATGACGAGACGCAATCAGTCAGAGTCACCTCTACTGCTGCACCCCGTCTCTCTCTTTCTCTCTCTCACTCTCTCTCTCACTCTCCCACTCTCTCTTACTCTCTCACTCTCTCTATCTCTCTCTTTTCTCTCTCTCTCCATCTGTTGCTTCCTCTACGTTCTCTTTAAGTTATCTTCTTTCAATCTGCCTTCCTTTTCTCTATCTCTTTTTCATTGTAACCACCCATTTTTCCTCGGGTCATTCCTTCTTCTCCTTCATTTACACCTCCTGATGCGCTAAAACTCGACCTACTTTTTACACTGTTTCTAATCACCTCAAACTTTACATATCAGCATGAATTAGTGTCTGATCTTGAATTAAAAAGTTCTTTACAACGTTGAGGTCGTTATTTATCAAGAGATTATTTTTTCAACTTTATTTTATTTTCGAACTACATAGGTATAGCCTGAACGAAGGGAAGATGGGAGTATGCCACACTGCTCACCACTTCGCTTTTTTGTCCTTTGTCCTTCACCCATCTACTGATCTCGCTCTCTCTCTCTCTCTCTTTCTCTCTCTCTCTGTCTCTCTCTCTCTCTGTCTCTCTCTCTCTCTTTCTCTCCCTCTCTCCCTCTCTCGTTCTCCAAACCTTTTCTTTCGCTCTCCTTTTCATCATATGCGCAATAGAAAGGAGTCTCTCCCATTCTGCCAGCCTTCCTTAGAATCCAAGTGCGCATGTCCACGGCAACTTCCAACTGCGGTAAGCAGCTATTGTTCAGCCAGAGAGATCGGAAGAGAGGGAGAGGGGGAGAGAAGGAGAGAGAGAGAGGAGAGAGAGAGAGAGAGAGAGAGGAAGATGTAGAGAAAGAGAAACGAGTGCAAAACGAGTAAGAGAAAAAGAGTGAGCAATTCGCCATCCCGCTTGCACTCCTCGCTTCTCCAGTTCTTTAGACACTAGCTATTCTATAGGTTCGCACTCCACTCTGAAATCGCCCGAATGTCTATGTATGTCGACAAGGGCAGAGGGAGCCAGGAAGAGAGAGAGAGAGAGAGAGAGAGAGAGAGAGGGGGAGAGAGAGAGAAAGAGAGAGAGGGAGAGAGAGAGAAAGAGAGAGAGAGAAGACCCTAGTGAATGAGACAGGAAGAGAAAATGGGGTTCGTGGCAGAAGCAGAGGAGGGATTAGTTTTCCTGGTCAGTCGACCATCGTTGTGGAGGTCGTGTCAGCACAGGCTGGAGGTTCCCTTCCTCTTTTCCTTCCTCTTCCTCTCTCTCTCTCTTTTCCCCCTCTCTCTATCTCTTTCTATTTCTCCATCTCTCTGTCTCGCCCTCTCTTATCATCTGATCCTCTCTCCGTGTTTAACCAGCGCGACGGAAGAATCACCTTTCTGTTCTTGTGTGATCCTGAAGAAGAAAGAAGCAACAAGAAAATTTGAACCCTTCCGCCCGTTCTCCCTTCTCCTCTTGCCATTTGTACTTCAATTCCTTATTTGTACAATGCTGTAACGTCTTCTTTACTGTTCATTTTATCTTCTTCCTTAATTTCTCTTGCACAATTTGATAAGGAGAGTTGTGCTGGAATCGGCGATGTTACAACTTTTATCTTTCTTACGTGAACTGTCAGCAATTCCTCTTATTCCTCCTTGATTCACAATACAGGAACAGCATTAGAAATAAGAATGGTTCACGTGAATATCTATGAAGGCTCTTCCTACGCATTAATTAAAGGCGTATTCGAACTGGTTAGTTGATGTATGAGAGATTGACTGCAGTTGTCTTCTTTCTTCTTCTACGTCTATTTTCCCTCTCCACTTTCTGATTCGATCGATTGCCACGGCACTCTTTTCAGGAAGCCAGTTACTTTTACTCTCTCTCCTGCCTCTGAGTATCTCTCTATCTTTCTCTCTCTATTTCTCTCTCTCTCTATCTATCTCTCTCTCTCTCCCTTTCTTCAGAGATTCTGCGATGTCTTCTACTGAGTTGATCAATGAAGAGAACAGAATACGAGATGAATACGGAAGGGCGGAAAAAGTGGGAAAGAAATTCTGAGATGATGAGCCGGGACAGGAATTTCACTTCTTGATTCTTCCCCCGGAGATACTCTCACTCCCCACTCTCTTTCGTTCACTCTTGTTCTCTCCCGTTTACATCCACTCCGATTCTCCCTTCACTCATTTCGTCTTCTCTTTCTCTCTTTATCTCTCTGTCTCTCCATGCCTCTCTCTGTCTCTCTCTCTCTGTCTCTCTCCGTCTCTCTCTCTCTCTCTTTCTCTTCGTCCACTTCATTCCGTTGTCCATTGTGTCTCCGTCTCAGTTCACTTTCCTCGCTCTTCGTAAACACTGCTTCCGGTTGCGCAGCTGTCTGCTTCCAGCTGCAGAGCATGACGCACAAACCGCTCTCGGCATCTTCCTCTTCTCCTCTGCTTCTCTACCTTCCATTCTTCTCTCTTTCTTTGCCTTCCATTCTTCTCTCTTTCTCTGCCTCTCTCTCCTCTGTTCACCTGTGAGTGACTGAGAGAGGCTGGAAGTGGTGTCTTCTCAGTGTGAATGAGGTTGCTTGAGAAGCTGCCCACCAAGGTCGGCTGAGTAGCCTCGGGACACGGAGACATAAGCTGTGCTCACTAATTCTAAGCTTCTCTTTCTTTGCCGTCTGCTTCTCTCATTCTCTCATTTCATGATGATCTTCATGCAATCGTCAATTTCAAAATGCCTGTCAAGGTTACAGCAAAAGTTCTCTTTCAACCTTCGCTTTCACTCATGGCCATTGTTCTTAATTTGAGCAAGAACTCACGATTGTTTTCCTGTTTTTGACCGCCTTTTATTTCGTAGCATTCTTATTGCAGCGTTGGGAGAATATCCTCGCGAGCGATTCGAGCCAACTCATTCTATTTAGAGAAGTGAGAAAGGGATTGTAAAAGAGGGATTTAGCAGATTGCTATAAGAGAGAGAAAAGAAAGAGGGAGGGAGAAGAGATAATGAGATATAGGAGAGAAGAGAAAGAAATAAAGTTCGGCTCTCATTTTGAGCTGATCCACACCGACATGCATCAAACTGTGAATAACGTATTTTCTGTTTATCTTTCTTTCTTCCATTTTCCCGTGTTTTCTTTCGATCTCTATCACTTCATTGGCACGACAGTGGGGTGGAAGTGAAAAGAGCGAGAGAGAGAGCATAGAGGGAAAGAGACAATGAGAGATAGAGAGCGAGGGAGAGGGAGAGGTTCATAGAGAGAAGGAAGCAGAGAGGGGAGGGGGGGGGGGAGTAAGCGTGCGGAAATGATTGCGCGATGGCGTTTCTGTGCCTCTGTGTACGCAATCTGGTCGCTGTCACCATTATTCTCCTTTTTCAATTCCGTCAACGGCACAGTCGACGAGATCTTTCTTTTACCCAGATCCTCTCTTCCCTCTTTCTCTCTCACCGTCCTCTTCTCTCTTTCTCTCTCACCGTCCTCTTCTCTCTTTCTCTCTCACCGTCCTCTTCTCTCTTTCTCTCTCACCGCCCTCTTCACTCTTTCACTCTCACCGCTCTCTTCTCTCTTTCTCTAATTCTTATTCTCTCTTCTCACTTCTTCACACGCCAATAAATAAACAGTGAACGAATAAAGAAAAGTGGTGGTAGCACTTTCACATTCTAGCCAGTTCTTTCTCTCTCGTACTCCCCCTTGGAATTCGACTACTTTACTCTCCTTCATGTAATCATCTCCCTCTTCTTTCCACTTTCTTCTCCTCTTGTTATGTTCACACTTCGCTAGTTGCATATGAGTAGAAAGAAATGGAATGAGAGAGTAAGAGAGCGAATGGGAGAAAGAGAATGAGAGAGAGGGAGCGAATGAGAGATAGATAGTGGGAGAGAGAGAGAGACGAGAAAGTAAGAAGCAGAGATTTGGTGGAGTCTCTTCTTCCATTGTGGTTGCCATTACTTCTCTGCCCCACCTGTTCCCCTCTCGACCCGCTCGGCTCAACAATGGAGTGCCCTGCCATCCCCCTTCTAACAAGTATGGTGGTGAAGCGAGAATACTTCTGCGGTTTCGGGAGCCAGAGAGAGCGATAAAGAGAGCGAGAGAGAGAGAGAGAGAGAGCGAGAGAGAGGGAGAGAGCGAGAGCGATAGAGAGAGACAGATAGACTTCCTGACTTTCTCTCTCCCCTCCCTTCTCAACTGTCGGCCATTCTCTCGCTCTGTCTATTGTAGGCAGCTGCCTGGACGCTTTTATAATAACTGCGCATTTTGTACATGCACTGGACACCCATATTTGGGAGGGCGATGAAAAGAGAGAGTGAGAGAAAAAGAATGAGAGGAGAGGCCGACCTCACACTCTTTTTCTCTGTTCAAATAATTTTGACGATTGGTGCTCACTTTTGAATTCCGCTTCATTGCCTGGCATCGGCCGACTGTTTTAGTTGATTCAGGTGGAGCGAAGAAGGAAAGAGTTGGGAATATTCATGCTAAAAGAGATGAAATAAACGATATAGAGAGAGTTATTGGATATTTATAGAGATAGAGAGAAAGAGAGCGAGAGAGAGAGAGAGAGAGTGCGAGAGAGTGAGAGAAAGAGATGAATGGAGCTGGATCGCAGCTGGCTCCACTGTCGTCCATCGGTTGCTGCTTCAGTCTCCTTCATTCATACTCGATAGGGCCATGCTTTTCACTGAGCCTTTGTCGTCTGTTCCCTCTTCCCGGCTCTCGCTCTCTCCCCTCTTCTATATTCTGCCTTGGACTGCTCTGAAACAAAGAGTGCGATTCTTGCTTCTTGACATGGAAGGCCGGCAAGGGCACCTTCCTCTTCCGACTCTTTATTCTTTTCTTCGCTCACCATCACATACATTTTAGCCCCCGTCTCTGGATTCGAAAATCTCCACTATGTAGTTCACATATACATACTCTTATGTATATTATGAGTTCTTAGCGTATAAAATTGTTCTTCGTCTCCTGGCTTTAGAACCGGTCTTTTCTTTTTCCTTTCCGCCTTTTCAATGCTTATGAATAGGAGAAGAAGCATGCTTCGGGAAAGTTGAACAAGGATGGACAACGACGACGAAGAGAACGAGAAGAGAGAGAAAGTGGAGTGACAGAGAGGGAGAAAGAGAGCGAGAAAGAGAGAGAGAGGAATAGAGAGAGAGCGAGCGAGAAAGGAGAGTGATAGAGAGTGATAACAGTGGAGATCAGGGAAATGAAAGAAAGATTCTAGAAAAGCTTGAGAGAAGAGCGGAGGGAATGGGTCGGTTGTCTGAGCACATTCACAATTATCCATTGTCTTTCTCATGCCTCTGCTTCTATCTCTTTCACTCTCTTTCTCTCTTTTCCAGACTCCCCTTGAGGCATTCATGGGTCAAGAGCTCCTGCCTCTCCCTCCTCATTTGGTCGTTGTTTGCGCTTCCTATCAGAAAGGATCAAGAGATAAAGAAGGGTCATTGTTGTCTTCCCAGCCAATCAGGGGCGACCCGGCTAAGGAATTGTCTTATTCCCTTCACTCATCAACACTTTGGGGTGCAAAGAAGAAGATGAAGAAAAGGGGGAGGGGTTGAGTTGTGATGTGATTCGTGGACGAAAGCGCTCACTTCGCGAGACTGTGGCACTACGCTACACTCATTCTCTCTCTCTCTCTCTCTCTCTTCTCTCTTACTCTCTCTCTCTTCGCTCTCACTCGCTCTCTGTCCTCTCTCACTCTCAATCATCTTGGCAACTGATCATTCACTCTCCTTCCTGCCAGCCCTTCATACGGTGTACACACTTCCATTCTCGTGTTGTCTGGCATTCGTGGTCTGTCTCCCATCTTCGCCTTTCTCTCCTTTTCCTTTCTCTCTCACTCAGCCTCTCTCTCTCTCTCTCTCTCTCTCTCTCTCTCCTCCAACCGCTATGCGGCTGTCATTTGCAAACGCTTTGAGTCTGCGAGACGACCAACAAGGATTTCTTCCCCTTCTCTGAAATGGTCGCAGTGCGCTTTTTCATGTTATTTTGCGTGCTGCTTCTCTTTCACTCACTCTCTCTCTCTCTCTCGCTCTCTATCTCTGCAGATAGCAATGCATGCTCTGTATGGCCTGGGCGGAGCAGGGTCGGGAGTGGCGGATCCTCTGGTGCAGGCAGCGGCTGCGGCAGCTCTCGCCTCTAGCACCGATTCTGCCCTGACAGGTTCTCAATCACTTATTAACTTTCAAGAGAACTTTCTTTTTTACATTAATACTGACAGAAGGAACAATAAAGATAAAAATTACTTACAATAAAAAAAATAGAAATGACTAAAGTAGCAAAGAATGGAAAAGTGAGCCTGACATAATTTACATATAAAAGGATTTAGCAAAGACTGCGTGCCTTGCAGGCTCTCGAGATACAACTCTGACGAAGATCTTCGTGGGAGGACTGCCATACCACACGAGTGACAAGACTCTCCACGAGTACTTCGAGCAGTTCGGAGAGATCGAAGAAGCCGTTGTCATCACAGATAGACAGACTCAGAAGAGTCGCGGATATGGATTCGTATGTCTCCTTCCACTCTTTTCTCTAGCTATATTCAACTATCAAGAATGTTACGATTTTCAATAACTCGGTATCTCTGCCCTTCACAGCCTTATTGTAATAATAGTAGCAGCGCCCACTCTATCAGCCATCTTTTCATATGGGGAAAGGAAGAGAGAGAGAGAGAGAGAGAGAGAGAGAGAGAGTGAGAGAGAGAGATAGAGAGGAAAAATTTTGGAGACAAAAGCTGATGGTGGGTGCTACAGCGGCGACCCGCCGGTTGATGATGCCATGTGGGAAGCTGAGAGGGAGAGAAATCAGAGAAAGGAGAGAGAGAGAGAGAGAGAGCGCGAGAAAGGAAAGAGCGAAGAAAGAGAGTCAAGACTTTACAACAAGGAGTTTGCCTGGCCACCGCTGGCCGAGGTAGCAGAGGGGTAGACAGTCGGCTGCTTCATCTCATATTCTCTCTCTCTTTCTCTTTCTCTCTCTCTGTCTGTTTCTCTCTGTGTCTCTCTATCTCTTGTGAAGTGGCGAATACGCTAGGAATAGGCGATTGTAAATTGAGGGTTGGTGGATCAGGAGTATAGCTTGGATCGGATATCGACTTTTGGTGGATGTAGAAGGAGAGTATTTTGTGAGTGCTGGCGCTGTCATCAGAAAAAAATACATTTATATACATGAAAAAACAAAAGGCGTAGAAGGAAAATAGAGATTTCTACAGGTGACAATGAAGGACCGCGCGGCAGCCGAGAAAGCGTGTAAAGAACCGAATCCGATCATCGATGGCAGAAAGGCCAATGTCAATCTCGCGTATCTCGGAGCTAAGCCAAGAGGCAACATTCAACTCGCTGGTCAGCGCTCTCTTCTTTATCATTTCGGATAGGGGTGTATTTATCACCGAATTCGTATTTTTCTAACTTTTTTTTGCCAAAGATCAAGCTTACGGTTAGAGTCAGAAATGTTTAGTTGTGTGGAAATGTTTTGATTGAAGCCCCTTCACATCGCATACCCTTTTTGCTGATCTCTCTGTTTTTCTTGCCCACCTAGATCTCAGCAGTTCAATCGTTCCTTCCAGTCTCTAAACTACCATAACATGCGTGAAGATGTGTTGTTGGCTGAGTTGAATTCCGCCTTCTTGAAGTAGTTTGATTGTCTGGAAGTGTCATGACGTTGCTTGGGATGGAAGGGGTTGATGAGAGTTGTGAGTGATGGAGTGAGTGTGCTCTTCCCTTCTTCAGCCCTCACCAATACGGCAGGCATGCAACTGCCGCTGCAGACTCAGCTACAAGCACTCTTCTCTCCTCGCATCGGGTCAGTTCTTTCTTCCTACCAACTACCTCCCTACACACTCCTAGCCCTGCCAGTCCACCATACTAATGCTCTGCCTTGGCTAAACTCTTCTCTCTCTCTCTCTCTCTCTCTCTCTCTCTCTCTTCTTTCTCTGAATCTGTTTTTGTCCGATCGATTAGAATATGCTTTGAAATAGTCGTTCTCTCTTCATCTCTCTGCAGAATTTACCCAAGGAAGAAGCAGAGGAGTTAAAGCAGACAACCGACTATGTCTGGGTGAGCTAAGCAAGATGAGTATTCCAATAAGAGTGTGACTGCTGCCTGCAGAATGAATGTTCAAACTTCCCGCTCTCACTCCTTCCACTTTTATCGATTCGATTTGGATTTGCTTCTTTCTTTCACGGTGAATAAGTTGAATGGTTTCGATTGAACGTCCTCTAATTATGATCCCAAAGGGGAAAAGGGGCGTGGCTTGCGTTTGGAATTTCCTTGCAGAGATTTCCTTCTGCTGTCTCTGTGTGTGCTGAGTGCTGGCGCTGCTTACCCTTTCTTCTTTCTTTATCCAGCACATCAAATCAATCCAATATCATTACTTACCATTCCAACATGGAAAGTGCCAGTTGTCTTCAAGAACATTGCACATCTCGAATGGAAATCTCGCAGAGAGTTTAGAAAACAATATTTGTTGGCAAAACCAAATAAAGGTAGAAAAGTGGGTGAAAGTCGAGAGAAATAATAATCGAAAAGAGGGTACTCCTTGCATAGGCAGCACCCACACTTTGCAGTGATCCGCAAATGGATTTGGCCTCTTAGATCAGTTTAGTTATTTGTTTGGGTGAAGGTGTGCAATGAATGGTGTAACTGCTCTCTCTCTCTCTCTCTCTCTCTCTCTCTCTCTCTTTCTCTCTGTCTCTGTGTCTTTATACGTCTCTCATCCTTTTGTCTTTCACTACATCTTCGGCTGCCCTGGTTCTTCTTTTCCCTCTCCTTCTCACCTTTTACTAATGATTTCGTGTAACCATGCTTCTCTTAAATTTGAAAAGGAGTGAACTGTGCCAAAAACAGTCGAGTCATGTATGCAGTGGCATTATGAATTGCGGATCCTCTAGCTCCCCCTCTTTCTTCTCTTAAATCAATCAAAAGAGCTTTTATGAAACACGCATTCCCTTTTGAATGTGAACACAGTAGGACAGATGCAGAGTCTGAGTAAGTCTTTTCTCTTCTTCTTCACTCTCGCCATCAACAAAACAGCACTGCTTCTTCTCTTCAAAAAGTCTCATTCTAATATTCTACTAATGATAAAAGAAGATAATGAATAAAAGGAGAATGCTGTGTTGTTGGTGAAAGAGAAGAGTGAATGGAAGAGGAGGAGGAGGAGAGAGAGAAAGAGAGGAGAAGATGGAATGGACTCGTTCCAGAATGCCTCAGCTGTACTTCCCGCAACAAGCTGCGATGATGAACCCTCTGCTTGGACTGGGCGCGGCTTCCGCTGCCAACCAACTCCCTCATCTCGACTACTCTCAGGTGGCCACTCTCCTTCTTGAGTGAGTACAAAGAGATTGTAGCTGCAGGCGCTGGCAGCCGCGATGGCCGCGCAGGGAGGGGCGAGTGCAGCCTTCGCTGCCAACAACGCCGCTGCAGCCGCCGTCAACCCTGCCGCTTTCTTCCATCCTGCAGGTTTATACGCTCACCTTTCATTAATTATGATGTTGTTGTTATCCGAGGTAAAGAGTCTCTCCTTCTTTCTCTCTTCTTCTCTCTCTCTCTTATTCTTTGACTCTCTCTCCCTCCTTTTCAGTCAGCTCAGCAAGTCTAGACCAGTACACCGTGGCAGCGGCGGCAGCGGCGTACTCACCGTACTCGGCGGCCTCGTTCCCTTTCCAGCTCCAGTCCGCTCAGCTCGCTTCTGCTGCCGCGCAGTCAATTGAGCATCAGCGGGTGTAACTGAGCACCACTCTCTTCACTCTTTCTTTCTCTCGCTGTCTTCCCTCTTTCTTTCTTGCACTCTCCCTATCACTCATAATATTTCCACTTTCATCCTCTTCCCTTTCCATCTCTAATTCTCCCCTCTCTCAGTCATCAGAAGACAATAAGATTCGCGCTGCCATGGTCTACGTGAGATTCTTGACTTGATTGCCGTGTCCTTCTCCCATCTGCTACCCTCATGATATTGAAAAGAAGCATAATGCCTTATGAATATTGCCAGTCTGACAGACCGATGAACAGCCTTCAGGCCAAATGCACTGTAAAATTTATTATCCGAAAGTATATATTAGATGGTTTTGTCGCTCTTTCGCGTGTAGTACTGCCTTTGATTCCAGCCTAGCAGACGATTAGCAAATATTTCTATCAGGATTCTGTCGTTAACTTTGCCAGTTGAATTCCCTCAAATCACTGAGGTTTCTCCTGAATCCATCCTACAATTAGAATTGTGACGCATTTATTAGTGGAATTTTATCAGTGTCCCAATCGCTTTCCATTTACCTTCTCAACAGTAAGTTTTCTCTCTCTCTCTCTCCCTCTCTCTCTATCATTCTATCTCTCTCCTCTTTCTCGCCCTCTCTCTCTCTTCTCGTTCTCCTCCCATCCCATACTCCTTCCATAGTCTCTCTCCTTCTATTTCTCCACCAGTCCAAAGATGTTTCTCCAGTCATCTCTAGTTCCTGCCTCATATTCTCTCTCTCTCCTTTTTCGTTCATTCTTATGAAAATCTTCCATCCGCATCCTTAATTATTCAATAACGACTGTAAAAAAATTGTCCTTCTCATTTTCCCAGTTCACCTATCCTTCTCGTAATTGTTCCGTTTTTCACAATTAGTCAGTCTCCTTTTAGATGTTGCCCAGAGTATAGAAAATCGTGCCACGAAAGCCGTACGGTTCAACTTTCAGCCTAAGAGTCCCACATAACGCGAATCTGGCATTTGCCTTGAATTTGCTGCATAATTATGTATGAAAACTGATAAATTCAATTTCACAAGTTTTATCACCACTTGGCAAACGTTGAAAAACATCAAATATAGAGAAAAAAATTGCGCATAAACCCGTCATTTTAAATTAAGAACTCTCAACGGAATTAATTAGCAGAAGGGCACCCATTCAAATTGGAATTATTGGCGAGAATGGAAGACTAGAAAGTAGGCGATTAGAGCAATGAAGGGACCAGAATCTGACAAAAGAAATCGTTACACGAGAAACTGTTCTTATGCCAACGACCCTTCTTTCCATTGCGGGAATCCATGTCAACGGAAAGTAAAGCTTTGTGTCCAAACAGTCGATTCCCCTTTAAACTATGCAGCTAAAAGACAATTCTATCCCTGCTTATGTACAAAGTTTCTGTCAAATAGCATTGGATGTACTTAGAAGAAGGAATCTTATGTACATACACACATCCTCGGCAGAAGTGATATCCCTTTGAGAAGCAACATCAAATTCAATCTTATAAAGCATGCACACCTTAGAATGTTTCTAAGGATGTCCACTAACAGGTTGAGATTGTTAGTGTAAGCCGACTTGATGAGAAAGATACATGGAGAGCTTGGCCAATGCGACGACTGAAGTGTCCTCTGAGAGGGTTTCACTCTTCTCGTCTTCGTCTCGCTTCCTCTCTCGACTTGCCCAACTTTGTCTGCAAGTTCTTCTTCATACAATCCCAGTCAAAATTCACTTTTCTTCAAATCCCCATTTATTTCGCGATCCTACCTTCCTGATATTCTGCCAAATTTTTTTCTTTGCTGCAGCTGGTTGTTGAATAATACATATTATTCAACAACCAGATGAAGCTTAATTTTTTTTTTCTGAAACCTGAATAAAGCTTGAACCTCTCGGCAGATCCCCAAAGAGTGAAGAAGACAACGGGAAGAAGGGCGACGACTGCCGAAATTTCGAATACAATTGTCCAGCCATGCGATGAACCCGCCCTGAACAATAGAATATTAAATTCAGTGTATAGAAAGCACAATACAAAAGTACATGTTTGGTAATACAAGCGGACTACTGCTAATTATCACAACAACTTACGATAAGAGTCACTGATCACTCTCACAATAATGCTTTTCTCATCTCTCTCTCTCTCTCTCTCTCTCTCTCTGTCTCCCTCCACTCTCTCTCTCTTTCTCTCTCTCTCTGTTTCCCTCCACTCTCTTTCTCTCTCTCTCTCTCTCTCTCTCTCTGCAGATTTCTCCCCATTACGGCGCAGACGGACTTACTCTGTTAGAACCATAGAGAGAATCTTGTTGAAGATAGCGACAACAGCAACAAAGGAGAAAGAGATGCCAGTGACTATTCCGGAGTAGGCGGGAGCCAGTTGGATCAGAGCAGTTTGTACTCCTGGCGTGTGCAGACCTGTGGAGATTTCTATCACCATCTTATCATTCATATTGGGAAATTAAGAAACTTGAAAATTCTTACCAGCGAACGCATTGGCGAGACAAAGAAGAACTACTGTGATCGCTGGATGAGTAATGAAAGGAACCGCTCCCACGCAGAGACCAAGGCCGAGAGAGGCTAGCAGATTGAAGAACTGAGGAAAGAGAGAGAGAGATAGAGAAGCAGAGAACAAGGAGAAGTTAGAGAGCATGCAAAACTAAGAGAGTAGAGACCTTGCATGAGGCAGTCTTGGAGAGTCGTTGATTGGCAGTGAGAAAAGAAGCGAGAGAAGAAGACAGCGTCTTGGATAGCCAGAGGGCGATCATTGGAAGGGCCGAGACTATTCCATTTGTTGTCGAATCCAACTGAAGAACATCAGAAAAGTACTTTGGCAGCAGCTGAAACGACAACTTGAAGTGAATAGGCATCCAGGGATCCTCTCACTTGCTGCTTCTCTCTTCTCTTTGGAACCTGCAGCATAATGACGAGTGGATATTCGTGGCAGACGAGGGCAGCAACGGCCACAAACAGAGGCCTTGAGGAGAGAATGGCCCTCCACGGCGGACTCCCCCTCTCCGTTCTCTTCCCCAGAGACTCCTCGGCGATCTTCCTTCCCACATATTCCTCTTCTCGCTCAAATTTATCTTAGTCTATATTTATAATAAAATGAACAATGCCTTTTTCAGTTGCGGAAATTAGGAAAGAAAATGCAAAGAGAAAGTCTAACAATGCTGATGAAGAAGTGTTTGCTTGGTTTGTCAGCAGAGAGGATCGTCCAAATGACGAGAACAGTCGCAGCAATTACGGCTGCAATTAGTAAAATACGTCGAAGATGGACAGCGAAAAACACACCAGAGAGATAGAAGATGGCTGGCCATCCTCCGAAGGAGTGGCTCGAAGACGAGCAGAGCATTCCGGCCAGAGGAAGAATAAGAAGAGTTCCTGAATATTTATACTTATCATTGTTCCCGGCATACTGTTCATCTACAGTATCCTTTATTTATTTATTGTGAATGAATTGCGAAAGTAGCCGAATCTTACCAATTTGACGTCCTCCAGTCACGAATCCAAGAGCAAAAGGCCGCTCCTGAAAATGACCGGTTTATCGACAAAATGCATGACTACTAATGTAAAGAAGAGATTACTCGATAGCATACCTTTGGAGGAAACCATCTGGAAATCATTGATGAAGCAGATGGAAAGAGAAAGGCGTCGCCCATCCCAGCCATTATCCTGAAGAGGGAGAGAGAGGGTGAGAAAGAGAGAAAGAAACAAAGAGAGATGAAGAAACAGAGAAAGAGAGAAGGATAGAAGGAAAGAGAGAGTGAGAGAAAGAGAAAGAGAAAAATTTGAAAGTTAGAAAGAGAGAAAGAAAGAATGGGAAAGAGAGAGAGAGAGAGAGAGAGAGAGAGAGAGAGAGAGAGAGAAAGAGAGGTGAGTCAGAGAGAATGGTTGAGACCAAAGTAATAAGTAAGTGTGGCGTTTGATACCGGCAGATGAAGGCGAGCCACACGGATATTGGAGCGACTACGGGCATGAGCAGGTTGGAGATGACAAGAATGGTCAAGGATGCACAGATTGTCCACTTCCCTAGTATTCGGCATTGGAATACAGCCTCTTTCACTCTATTTATTTCTTGTAAAACGTCTGAAAATTGTTTGAATTCATAAATTGCTCACCATTGAGTCTGTCAGAGTGTGGTCCAGTTAACAGCATCATTAGGGATCCGACATTTTGAGCGGCGAAGATGAACCCTGAAATGTTTAAGTAAAAAAGGAGGAAGGTAGGATAGGCATAAGAAAGAGGAGTAAAGGGATAGGGAGGGTGAGTGAGAGAGAAAAAGAAGGGAAGGTAGCTGAAGATCTGTGATCTTTGGAGGATCTGGAAGAGTTTGGAATGAAATCGGAATTGAATTGAACTCGGATAAGAAGAGACCTCCTTTTTCAGTTCTTTAGCCATAAGTAAACAAGGAGGAAGAATACATAGTAGATGTATTCTGACCGATTACTATTTCTTTCTTTCCCATTTCCTTCCGAGCTTCTCCATCCAACCCTCTTCAATATCCACATACATACTACATACCATTCTTTTGTATCTGTTCAACTGCACTCGCCTACTCATACCGTTCTCTCTCCCTTTCTCGCCCTCTCTCTCCCTCCCTCTCCTTCTCTCTCTTTCCCTCTCTCTCCCTCTTTCTCACTCTCTCTCTCTCTCTCTTTCCCTCTCTCTCTCTACCTCTCTCATTCTCTCTCGCGCTCTCTCTCCCTCTGTCCCTATCTCTCCCTCTCTTTCCTTCTCTCTCCTTCTCTCTCCCTCCTCCTCTCCCTCCCTCTCTCTATTTCTCTCTCTCTCTCTCTCTCTCTCTCTCTCTTTTTCTTCATCCAACCGCAGTGGAACCACCTAAACTGTCATTTTACACCTATATAGTCTCCCACTCGTTTTCCTAACGCAGTCTCATGTCCTTCCTACGATTTCTGCATGTGAATCAGACCAAAACAGGATATGGAAGGGGGTAGCAGAGTCTTCTTCGCAACTTAGGCAAGCATAGTGGGAGAGATAGAGGGGAAGACAGAGAGAGGTAGAGAGATAGAAAGAGATACAGAGAGAGATGCGGGCAGGAAGAACAGAGCATCTGAGGGGCAAAGAAGAAGTATGTTGAAAAGCAGGAAAGATGCTCTGGAAAAGTCAGAATACTATGAAAGCCGACGGAGGATGATGATAAAAAGAGAAGGGGAGAAGAGAAGAGAATAGAAAAGACATCAAATGGCACGGCTTTGCCATGGGGCATTCAGGGAAGTCTTTCATTCGCCGACACAATGAGGAAGAAAATGAAGAATGTAAACGGACCTTCTTCCAAGGAAGTCCACTCCAAGCGATTATTCGTTGAGCAAGGAACAATCTGCACCCCGTCTTCGTCTTCATGCTTCCTGATTAATAGAGAAACAAATTTTCAGTAGTGACACAGCTATTTATGGAAATAAATACGAAAGAGAACGAAGAAAGCAACGATACCATGGACATGAGGCGTTGGAGCTGGAAGAGAGAGCGGCAGCTTCCGCAGCCGATTCTGAGGATGCGTTGGTTGAGCGGGAATTCCGCGAATGAAGAGATGGAGAACTATCCGCTGGTAACTTCTTCACCATGCACACCACAGAGAGAGCCAGATTGGATGTTGAGACCTGGAAAGAGAGACTGAGTGAGAGAGTGAATTGAAGTGAGAGATTACAGACTGAGAGGGCGATGAAGCAGAGACAGAGTAGAATAGCGACGAGAAGGCGAATTGAAGGGAAGATTGGCGAGCTCTCGGAAACCTCAAAATATACTGTAACAAAAATCTCATGCCTGTCTCATGTTTCCACCTAATAATGAAAATGAGACATTCGGGATAACAACTATTTTGAATGACACTTCCACATACCACTTTTCCTGGAGCATCAAAGTTCAAATCCGGAACCGGGTCATTTCTTCGTTTGCTTTCTTCTGCTCCTTCTTCAAGAGTCTTCTCTGGTTGCGGTGAGATTGCAACCATCTGAATGGGATGCAGATTCAAACTCCAATCATAGGTACAAAAAAGTGAACTGTGTTAATACATTTATATATATATATAAGTAGTAAAGTAATTAATGTAAGATAAATCAAGTGAATAGAACTGAAGAGAAGAAGAAGAGAATAGAAGAGAAAATTATGAAAAGAGGAAGGGAAGGAGGAGAGATAATTCAGCTCCTTCTATGCAAATAACATGCATCCAATCTCATTTACAGGCACCATGTCAGTTATGAGGACAGACGAAAGAATCACGACAATGTATTTGGAATTTGTGATCGGCCAGCAGGTGAGAGGCTGAGAGGGTGAGAAAGTGAGAGGGTGAGAGAGTGAGAAAGTGAGAAGGTGAGAGAGTGAGAGGAGAAGTGGTAGCCTGAGGGGAGAGTTGTGGAGTCCCCGCCCTGTTGGAGAAGAAGAGGGAGGAGGTGGGAGGTTCGAGAGGGAAGACAACCGTGAGATAGAAAAAGACAACTCATTTAATGGTCGCTGCAAACAATGCCAAATACATATGTATGTGTGTATGTCTATCAACAAACATGATCTCTCAAATCAACATAATTAAGCTGATTCAACCCCGCTCGTGTCTCATCAAAAGGAAAGCAAAACAAGACGTGACAAGCAACAACAACCAAGGATTTATTGGAAAAGTCCAGGGAGATTCGCATTGGAAGTATGCCGATGAATGAACCCGAGACTACTCTCTAGCTGTAAGTATACAACTGCAGGACTTGTTTTGTGGCTGATTGAAGAGATTCTTCAAAATGAATAGTCTAATCGGTAGCAGAGATATCACTCATTGATTATCGTGATAATTCTAGTGTTGATCATTTTGTTTAATTAATCATTCGAGGACAATTAAATAGTTCTTTCACTCATCGCTTTCTCTTACTGATTAATAAAGGCAAACACAAAGAAGAGCAATTTAGGAGACTCCACTTTGAATTTCATTTAAAAGTTAAATAATCGAAAAAAATTCTCATTTCTTCTACATCCTCTCCATGCAGAACTCTCTTCTTCCCATCTCTTTCCTTTATACTCTCAAAGAGATCCACGTGAGACTCTGAACTTTTAGAAGGTAATGAGGCGAGTTGCGTGGGATGCGCGAATCTGTCCAGTTTTTGCCGTTTAACTCATTCCATTCTCTCTCTCCTTCTCTCTCTCTCTCTCTCTATCTCTCTCTCTCTCGCTCGCTCTATTTTTCTATCTCTCTCTCATACCTTCTTCCTCCGGCTGGTGGCTATTTTCTCCATCTGATGAGTAAATATGACGTCTCCGGAGATAGATAGTATGACTTCCTCTTTCTTTACATATTGGACATAAGAGATCTTCAAAAAAATACAATCAGCCAAGGAGACGGCGTGATTTCAACTCTGTGTGTGGGAGGTGGGGGAGGAAAGAAAAGCACGGGGAAAGCGAGAGAGAGAGAGAGAGAGAG
This sequence comes from Allodiplogaster sudhausi, assembly GCA_945643635.1. Lineage (NCBI taxonomy): Eukaryota > Metazoa > Nematoda > Chromadorea > Rhabditida > Diplogasteridae > Allodiplogaster > Allodiplogaster sudhausi. The sequence continues at coordinate 1,539,044 of CALZFC010000087.1, forward strand.
AGAAAGAGAAAGAGCGAGAGTAGGAGAGACAGAGAGAGCGACAGACAGACTAGAAGGAGACTGACATATCTAGCAAATGTGAATAGAAGAAGGAAGAATGAAGGATGAAGAGATAGCAGTGCCATCACCCTCAATCACAATTCATTGCATTCTCGTAGCGCATCTGATCACGGCAACCACCAAATTCATAAGAAGAACAATCTAGAGAATATATTATACAAACATAAAACGATTTGAGAGGCGACGAGAGGGAAGAAGAACAAACTGCTATTCCACTCTTGTAGAAGAGTTTCATAATATCCTGATATTTTGATGCCTGAATTAACAAAATTTGGGACCATAGAGAATATGCGGGGCTAAGAAGATTGTTGTAGAACAAAACTGTCCTTTTCTCAGTTCCAAAAATATCGTGACATTTTAAAAGGTTATCGTCTTGAGAGCTGATTTGCAGCAACGACAAATACCATAGGTAAACAGAAGAGAGAGCAATGGGATCATGCCGAATTCGGTCGACAATTCCTGTCCTTCACTTTCACTTTGCCTACTCCAATATTAATCTTTGTACCATTTACTTTCCGCTCAAAGTCGCAAAAGCATAAACCTTTAATCTTGAACAGGAATCACTAACAATAAGAAATTGGAAGTCTAGCAGACTCCAAGTCACTGCTCTTTACAACTTTAATGGCCTCAGTACAGCTTTGCTCCCTTCCGTTTCTCTTTGATTCTGATGATCCAAGAAGGTTGAATTGTCTCCCGTCTGCGCCGGTGTAGCTGCCACTGCTGGAAGCGTACTTTATCTCATTCTTCCCTTGCTCACCGCATTTTTTGGTTTCCCTGCTCGACAATCTCATGAATATTCACTCCACTCATGCAAAAACTAATATTTTAATTCTATTTTTCCTCTATTTTATTGTGAAGAACCGGCTTTCCTACATGAGAATAAATGCACGAATTGATGCCTAGGAGGCATATCAAATGAAGAGACCGAGCATTCGAGAGTGAACTCTCAGCTACAGTTTACTCCAACAGAATTGTGTGCAGGGGTGTACTCTACTCACTCAACAACAAAAGAGAGAAACAGCCTCGTCGAAGAACACACGATTCAGATGAAGAATGCGTGACAAACTGAACCAGTGCATTCAGAAGAGTGGACACTTCAAGAGAACGAAACAAGTCAAGAGAGTTCACCAGAACAGTATTGAGGGTAGAAAGGGAAAGGGGATGGAAAGAGAGAAAGGGAAAGTTTACAAAAAAGAGGATGATGATAAGAGATAAATATAGAATAGGTAGGGATCGTAAATCTGCGCATGAAATATAAAAGAGAGAGTCATAACAGCACGAGGCCACAAATTGGCATGAAACAACTAAAGAAACCCCTCCTGAGAAAATTGTGATATGTGATATTTTGGCAAAGAATGATGACAGTGTATATATTTAAACTGTATGAAAATCAATTTGTGCAGTAGCAATATCCATTCTTGCGGTTAGGAATAAAATCAGCCTGTAGAACCATAATAAACAAAGAGTATATCAGATATAAGAAGTCAGCGTATAGAAGAGAGGGAGGGATACCGCTAATTCCAAGCACTTTTACAATCTCTGTGGCATGAACTACAAGGCGGTCCCTCTTTTCACAATAAAGGGATGGAACGATAGAGAGGGAGGGAAGAGATAAGAGAGAGAGAGCGAGAGCGAGAGAGAGAGAGAGCGAGCGAGAGAGAGAGAGAGCGAGAGAGAGAGAGAGAGAGAGAGAGAGCAAAGAGCGGACATGTCTGAGTGATCAGGGTGCAAGGGGCTAGGATAATCATGCCCCAATCGCTGATTGTCTCGGAGTGTTCGGATAACAAACAACGGAAACAGAGCAATAGCAAGAGAGAGGACGAGAGACTAAGGGAGACGAGAGAGTGAGGGAGACGAGAGAGTTAGAGAGACTAGAGAGTAAGGGAGACGAGAGAGTGCGGGAGACGGGAGAGTAAGGGAGACGGGAGAGTAGTATAGAGTGAAAGAAATAGATAAAGAGAGTGATGGAGAAAGAGTAATCAAAATATGAATGTGTTTTTTCACTCAGATGATATTTCTTCTCCTCTCAGATTTTGTCCTGTTCGACCACAACGTTTGCGTCTTAAAAAAATATGACATACTAAGAAAGACAACTAACCGAGAATAATAAAAAAAATTATTTGAGAGTGATAAATAGAAATGGTCCGCTTCTTTCGCAAAAGGACAACCGACCGGAACAACAAAAGGCAAGAAAATGAGAAATAGATCGAGGTCACCACAACCTCTACGCTAACTCACAAGATGAAAGTCAACAGTGGCAACATTCAACTTGACAACATCTCCATCCTAATCTAAATGCAAATTACTTATTCCTGGCCTATATTAAATTAGGAATGTATGAAAACGCAGGAATGAGTGGCATCTGCGAATTGTTGCATAACAACGAAGTAGAACAGATCAGGTCACTACTGATACAGAAGAAAGTAATTGATGAGTTTACTGATAATACGATCAAGACAAGGGGAGTCCAAGATGCAGGCAGGGAGATCTCTCAATGAAAATCAGAAAAAAATCGGGAGAGCGAAATAGAAAATCGTCTATATTCTCAACATGGGCAATCATAATAGTCATTGTTCGAGCAGCAATGAAGAGAAAGCGAAAGACAGAGAGACAGAGAGAAAGAGAGATAAAGAGAGCGAGAGACAGAGAGACGGAGAGAAAGAGAGAACGAGAGAGAAAGATAGAGAGAGAGAGAAAGGAGGTGAAAGAGAGCCTTAGAGATTGAGAGGGGCAGAGGGCACTTATTGTTAGAGACGGTAGAGCATGAGAGAGAGCTGATAGTGAGAGAAATAGAGAGAGAGAGAGAGAGAGAGAGAGGGACAAACTCGAGAGAGGGAGAGATAGATTGCGAGGGAATGTCACATTTGAAAACGGCCATCAGACTTTCGTTATAAGTAGACAATCGAGCTATCCATATTCTACTAGCCACAATAGAAAAATAATCTGAAATAGCATTTTGCTCGCAGTTTTGCCATATAGAAGAGTAATAAAATTCTTCTTGGTATGTGTTGGTGAAATAAAAGAAATAAAAAAGAGAAGTGAGAACCTGAGGCGTGACTGATTGAGTGTCATGAGGCTGCGCAAAAAGGAGATCGCTCAGAGTTCTCGTAATTCTCAGAAAACAATGACAATCACGCGCGTTCTTGGCCACGTTTTTTTTGTTGTTGATTCATCGCTAATTTTGGCAGATTCTTTCTCTGGTCTTCTCAAAGCGGCTGTCCCTCCTCCTTTCCTCATTTTGTTCATCTCACACATTCAAATACGTTTGAACCAATCGATAAACTAACATGCATAGAAAGTAACAGCCCGCAATTCGTTACTTCACTTTTCATAAAAAGATCCCATTTGTTACAGAAGAAATAGATAATGTTACAGAAGAAATAGATAAATAGTTTGATCAATTGGTAAACTTGTGGGCATTTGACAAGGAACATTTACATTTGCGCTCCTGTCAATGGAAATCAAATATTGCAAATTGCTGGCTTAAAAGAATCGCTAATCTGCTTCTTACACTTCCCATCACTAGCCAGCAGTCCTATATACCATTCGCAGAGGCAGGACCTCCTTCCTTGTATTCCCCTCTCTCTATCTGGGCCTCTTTCTCTATCTGGGTCTCATGCTCTATCTGCCTCTCGTCTCTCTGTGACTATATGTGTCTCTCTCCCCCTCTCTCTATGTCTCGCTCTCTCTCTCTTCCTTTATCGGTCCCTCTGTCTTCATATGCCTCTTTGCGTCTCTGTCCCTCTCTCTATGTCTATTTCTTCCTCTCTATCTTTCTTTCTCTCTCTCTCTCTCTCTCTCTCTCTCTCGCTCTCTCTCTTTCTCTCTCTCTCTCTCTCTCTCTCTTTCTCTCTCTCTCTCTCTCTGTAATTCTCTCTGGAGTTCTCTCAGGGGATGTCAGCACAGTAGCAGATGGTTTCTCAGCCTTTTTTGCTTTGCTCTTCTTAAGAATCTGGCTAAAATCGTGACCGTTCCTCAATTGGTTCTTTATCCATAAAAGGCGTAGCAACCTTCTGATGTCTATTCCTGAAGGACAGTCAGCTTCGCTGTTTCGCTTCTCGTTGATCTCGTAAATTAGAGATTAGCTGAGGGAAGACTTCGGCTGAGTCAGATTGCCGTCCAAAAAGTTATTTTCCACTTGTGAGATAGTGGATAATTAACATGCTGTTTGGTTGCTGCCGAGAAGAGCGCGTGATCCCGAATCCGTATTCGGTGCAAACAACATTCACTTAATGGAAAGTCGACCTTTGCTGTGTCCTCGATTAGTGCGTACATTAGAATATCTTGTAATCCTGCGCGTTCTCTCTCTCTCTCTCTCTTTCTATCTCTTTTTCTATCTCTCTCTCTCTCTCTTTCTCTATCTGCCTCATTCTATCTCTTTCGCTTTTCTCCGGCTACATACCTCCCTCACTCACTTTCCACAACTCCCTCCTTCTCTATCCATTAAATCCAATTTTCGCTACCTTCTCCTTGAACTCCCTGATAAGCGATCCAAGAAGGGAAGTGCATACGACAGAGACTTCTTAGACTTATTTTTGTGCTTCTCTGCGCACTCTCTTCCTTGCACGGTCTCTCGTGTCTTCTCTGGCTTCGCAGATATCCGAGATTGCTTGATTCATTGACGTGTTGATCTCAGCTTGCGCAAGAAGCTAATCTGGAGGCGGGTTGCCTCTCTTTTGCTTATAAAAGAAGAAGGAGAAGCAGAGGCAGAATATCACAAATTCTAATTGGCACTTTCCTTCTTCTGTTCCTTAACTTCCTTGTTCCTTTCACGATGTTCTTCTTCAGTTTCTTTGCTTACCAAAGCTGCAGCTAGTAATGGGAAGTCGCGTTGAGTCTCCGGAGAATCTTCTTGAACGGGCGATTCACGCCAACCCGAATGATCCCTTCGCTTGGCACATTCTTGGTGCGTATTCATCATTTCAACCAATGGTTGGGAGGCCCTATTGGGCCAGGCCCAACCGTACTGCAAAGCCATAACATTTTAGCTTTTTTACTTGGTTGGGCGGGCCCGAAAAAAAAATTCAAGGGCCCGAAAACTGCGGGCCTGGTTGGCTCGGCCCAAAAATTTTTGGCCTGTTTGTATTTATTAATACCTTTTTATTTTGACTTTATGTAGTACTTTATTACACCATCTAAACAATGTATAAGAAGATGAAATATGATGGATCCCTCGCAGGCGTCCGCTGCCACTCTCGCCAATGCTACGACGACGCCTTGAAGTGCTTTGAAAAGGCCGAATCCATCAAGGTCGAATTACAACAATTATTTACTATGAAAAAATGACTGCTAGAGGTGTGAGCAAGAAATGACGAATGCCTTCAAATTACATGTGTAATTGCACGCATAAAGAGTGATCTGTTCATTCAGAGTGGCTTCTCTGCCTCGAATCAGTACTACATGGCTTCCTCCCTGAAGGAACTCGGCCGCCTTGATGACTGCATCCGAGTTCTTCTCTCTGCAGTCTCGCTTCCCGCCAGAAACAACATCGACAAAAAGGTTTCTCTCTTTCTCGTTGCTCTTCATCAACGTATGGTTGAAGAAGTGCAGAGTTTGTAAAAGTTTTCTGATTTCTGGTTACACACTTACAATATACATACATATATATGTATGTGTATAAACAGAAAACTTTTATATATATAAATATATATGTATATACATATATATGTATATACATGCATATATATATATATGTATGTGTATAAACAGAAAACTTTTATGCTAACCATAAATAGATGTAATAAATTAACTTCAAGTTGTTTTATTATTAACTTTATTAAGGGAAAGAGATGCGCTGCCCAGCTGTTGTCGCAACTGCAGAAGTCATAGTCGTCCGAATATCGTCTTCTCTCCTGTTCTTGTAATATTGCATATCTTTTTATTCTGCTTGAGATATCTGATATAATTACTTTTGAAAGTCTCTGGTATTTTTGATGTTTGAGTTGAGTTGTTAGTGCGACTCTGCCCATCGTCCACCCGATACTGTCTCACATTTCATTTCTCTCTAAATCGTCACTTCTCAATTCCCCTATCACTTCCACATCCATCTGCTATTAGTTCCTTCTCTACCAATACGTGTATGTTATTTGTTTATATTTTCTCCTAACTTGTATGTACAGCTTATTGCGAATAAATTATTGTGCATTCTGGCGGACATTCTTCACGTCATTTTCTAACTGTAATAACTGACTGTCTACCATAGTGAAAAGGAGTTCCTTTTAACAAGAGATTTACAATGATTGGCTGCTGGTGAGCATCTGAGAAGTCACCTTTAAATGGAAAGGAACAATGTATTGTGCGCAGTCGTTATTTTGCGCAGTGTTCTGCCTCTTTCCTTCACTCCGCGAGGCTGCCATCGAATTTCGCAGACTCGCTTGGGGTGGGGATGCACTGAGTGGGCCAGAGTCTCTCTGCTTCTTCTTCCATTCTCTCTGTCTCTCTCTCTTCGCTCGCTCTCTCTCTATCTATCTATCTCCCCCCCCCTCTCTCTCTCTCTCTCTCTGTCTCTCTCTCTCTTCGCTCGCTCTCTCTCTCTATCTATCTATCTATCTCCCTCTCTTTCTCTCTCTCTCTCTCTCTCTCTCTCTCTTTCTCTCTCTCTCTCTTCCTCTCTCTCTTTCTCGTTCTCTTTCCACCCTGGAAAGAGGCTCCGGAAATGGCTAGCCAACTGCGCGCACCCAGAAATCGTGCAAGTCTTCTTTTTTTTCCGAAGTATGCGTCAATTTCACTTGAATCCAAGAAATTTCTAAATTTCAAATGTAGATATTTAAGGTATCTTAGGCCTTGATGGATTTACACTTGAATCGTCTCCGCTCGACTTTTCGTTCCCGAAAGCAATTCCCGGTCTAAATTCTAAACTTATGTAGATCGATTGCAGCCGCATTCAAAGTCAGTAAAAACTGACAACTTTGAAGAATGCAAAGTTGTCAGTTTCTTTCCCGCTGATTCATTCTTACAGTGACAAATGCTTTCAAGTGCCAAGTCATTCTACGAAATGATAGACGCAGTCGTAGTTCTGTGATTGCGCAGAACTAGTTCCTTGACGCGTCCCGTCCCGGGTGCACAAAGAGCGATGCATCCGGCGCTGTCCTTTTGCGGTGCTTTCTTCGATTGTTATAGCCTTCTTTGTTTCTCTGCGCCCTCAATGAGTGGATGAAGTCGTTTATTCTATGTTAGAAGGAGAGCAACAAAAAGGAGAGAGAAATGCCAAGGTGTCCGTTGCTCATGCTTCCCATCCATATCCCTACCCAGCCTCGTCTCTCTTTCTCTCTCTCTCTCTCTCTCTCTCTCTCTCTCTCTCTCTCTCCGTTTCCTTCCCCTTACCCTCTCCCCCTACTACTCGTTTACTCCTCTCTCCACTTTCTCTTTCTTTTCGTGCCATGCACAGCCCATTCCTGTTATCATGTTCCATGTTCTGTCCCTGTCGCTTTCTTCTCTTTCTCTTTTGTTATGAATGTCCATTTTGATTCTCTGCTTTCCCGATCATCCATTTTTCGTTCTGACTTAATTGATTTAGCGGAAAACTTGGCCTGAAAAGTGGTACTCATCTTCTTCTCTATTTCGACATTTCTCACAGTTCATTGTTGTGGCCTTTTTCATTCAGTTTTTAAGCGCTTGCTTGTCTGTTAGCATTTATCTTGCATGGATCTTCTGTTGTTTCTGCAATGTTGTCGCTGCGATGTTGAACTATTTCTAATTCAGATTTAAATTTGAATGCCGTACTAAGGGAGAAGATCAAAGATGTCGTGGGCGAATCAGGGCATGCAAGCCCTTATTCCCATCATCAACCGTGTTCAGGTAAATCTTTCTTTCACTTAAACACATTTTTATCCGTCTGATGAATTAGCTTGTGCTTACGTGATTCTTCATATGTAAAAATTGATTCTTCTGATTCCTTTAAGGATGCTTTCACTCAACTCGGCCAGTCTGTCAACTTCGAATTGCCACAGATTGCAGTTGTTGGCGGCCAGTCCGCTGGAAAATCTTCCGTTTTGGAAAATTTTGTTGGGAAGTCAGTCGTCCCCTTTATTTTCTCTTTATGATTTTTTTTTTAGTAAATTCTGTTTTATGGGATATGGATGCTATAAATTTTTTTTTCTTGTCAGGTTTTCGTTGTGATGTTGGCTTATTTTGGCTTGAGGGGGAGGTGGAATAGGAGAGATCGATGGCCTCGCTGAAAAGCCTTGCGCCTTAGGGGGAGGGGCTGAGTTTGTCCGCCGCATGGGTTTCGCGGCGGAGTGTGGGGAACGAGCACTTTTTCTCATCTCATTCCTTCTCTCTCTTTCCCTTGTCTTTTCTTTTCTTTCTCTATTCTTTTCCAAAACGCTCACACGACCTAAGTTGAAGAATCTCTCTTTCTCTCTCTCTCTCTCTCTTTCTCTCTCTCTTTCTCTCTCCTCGAATATTGACATTTTTCCCCTCCAGCATCTTTTGCGGAAACCAAGTTGGTGAGAAGCCCTGACGGGAAGAGTACATCTAAATTACACGAGCAGCAACCGCTGGGAAGAATACATTATATGTTCATGGGAACTGCCCCTCTTCTTTACTATTCTGCATCGCTAAAGCTGCTGGGTCCTTTAAATTGTGTTTTGCAGGGAATAAATACCACTCTCGACTGCTTTTTAATTGGCTTTGGTAGAAAATTTGGAGCCCTTAAAGCAAAGTGGGTAATAGAAAAACAGAGTTTGGACGTCAGAATTTGAGTGGAGTTTGGCTCTGGGAGGCTCAGAATTTGAGTGGGTCTGTGAAATAGACAGTGGTTTAACACTGGTTGTGTTTCAACTTGTTGGTTTGACATTGGGGAGGGGGCAAGACTAGGATCTCAATGAAGTCGCTCTTCGATGCGAAATCTGTTCGATCTTATTAGAACCATTTAGCCATTTCAGTCGAATTACATTTGGGAGGCAGTTTCATGGGAAATAGGATAAATGAGGTTTCTTGCAGGGATTTCTTGCCACGTGGTTCTGGAATCGTGACGAGGCGGCCGCTGATTCTTCAGCTAATCCAAGACCGAAATGGTTACTCATTATTACTCAAGACAAATATGTAAGATTCATACAAACACTTCATACAGCCATCAAATATCGAAACAAAATTTGATTTTTATGAGGTTTTATTAAATTTTGTGTATTGTAGAATATGCGGAATTTCTGCACAAGAAGGGTTACCGCTTCACGGACTTCGATGCTGTGCGGAAAGAGATTGAAGATGAGACGGATAGAGTGACTGGCCAGAACAAGGGAATCTCCCCTCATCCCATCAATCTCCGAGTCTTCAGTCCCAATGGTAAGAACCATCTTTCATTCTATTTCTATTTCGAATGGAAATGTAAGCTAACCCTCGTTGAGTGTTGAACCTGACACTCATCGACCTGCCTGGCTTGACGAAGGTTCCCGTGGGAGATCAGCCTGCGGATATTGAGCATCAGATCCGAGAGATGATCTTGACTTACATCAGCAGGGAGACTTGTCTCATCCTCGCTGTCACTCCCGCCAATTCTGATCTCGCCACTTCCGATGCTCTCAAACTCGCCAAGGTAATTTTAATCGCAATTTATTTTTCTCGTCTTAAATATTTTCCTTAAAATTCCTCCCTAATTGATCTTTTACATAGCAGAATCCATTGAGTTCTCACAATTTCTCATGTAGGAAGTGGATCCGCAAGGCCTTCGAACCATTGGAGTTCTCACGAAGTTGGATCTTATGGACGAGGGAACCGATGCACGAGAAATCCTGGAGAATCGCCTTTTCACTCTTCGGTTTCTTTCTTCTTGTTGTATTTGCATCTCCTTTTGATTATCACCAGGCCCAGAAGAGCTTTCATTTTTTTTTCTCAAAAATTCTCGAGGCATAACGTTTTTTTCCCTAAATGACGGATTTCATTTTGTATATTTACCTTTATAATTTGCAGCCGTGGCTACGTGGGAATAGTGAATCGATCCCAGAAGGACATCAACGGTAAGAAGGACATCCGAGCAGCTCAGGACGCGGAGCGGAAGTTCTTCATTTCTCATCCTTCTTACCGGTCAGACTTTACTCCTTCCTCGTCTCTCTTTTATCACTCTCATTGTTCATTCTGGTTGCAGACACTTGGCAGACCGCTTGGGCACGGCGTACTTGCAGCAGACACTCAACACGCAACTCACCAATCACATCAGAGACACCCTGCCGGCCATGAGGGACTCCCTCCAGAAGAAGCTCTTCTCCATGGAGAAGGATGTCGCCGAATTCAAGAACTTCGTGCCCAATGACCCCAGCAGAAAGACCAAAGCACTCATGCAGTCAGTCAACGAGAGAGAGAGAAGGCGAAAGAAATGATGGGAAGATAACGATTTGAGGATGGTGCAGCAGTTCACGGCAGACATCGAACGAAGCATAGAGGGATCGGGCAACAAGGTTGTCTCCAGCAACGAGTTGAGTGGCGGTGCTCGAATCAACCGACTCTTCCATGAGAGGTCTTCCTTCTCCTCTTCTTTCTCATCAAGCAGCCTAGCCAGTCTTTTTAAGGTTTCCATTCGAGATAGTGAAGATGGACATTGACGAGAAGGAAATGCGCAAGAAGATTCAAGTCGTGATCCGGAACATCCACGGAATTAGGCTTGTCTTCTTCTTCTTCTCTTTCAGTCTTGATTCTCTCCCTTCAGAGTCGGTCTCTTCACCCCTGACATGGCCTTCGAGATGATTGCGAAAGAGCAGATCGCCCGTCTCAAGGAGCCCTCCCTCAAGTGCGTCGATCTTGTCGTCAACGAACTCGCCGCCGTCGTCCGCCAGTGCGCGGAGTCGGTCAGGAAACATCTTCTTCTTACTACTATTCTTCTCCCTTTGGGATATATCCTCCGCCCTCTTTCTCTTCTCTCTCTCCCTCCCTCTTTCTCTCTCTCTCTCTCTCTCTCTCTCTCTCTCTCTCTTTCTCACTCTACCACTCTGTAACTCCCCTCTCTTAATGATCTGCTTGTAGATGATGCGCTACCCTCGTCTGCGAGATGAGTTGGAGCGTATTGTAGTGACAAACATGCGCGAGAAGGAGGCTGCAGCAAAGTTCCAGATCGGGCTGATCGTAGACTACGAACTCGCTTACATGAACACGAACCACGAGGACTTCATTGGATTCTCCAAGTTTGTACATTTTTAATTGGCTGCTTTTCGCTTGTTGCTTTTGGATAGTTGTTTAGTTCTTCATGATTCATCTTTTTCAGTGCTGAAGCAAAGGCTTCTTCTAACCAGTCGAAGAAGAACCTTGGCAATCAGGTCGGTTTAATGTCGTTTATTTCCTTCATCTATCCTACAACCATTACATAGCTACTATTCTGTCTATCTTTTACAACACCTGAACGTTCTGAGTATTTAGGTTATTAGGAAAGGATGGCTCTCGGTGAACAACATCAGCTTCGTGCGGGGCAGCAAGGACTGCTGGTTCGTGTTGACTTCCGATAGTCTCAGCTGGTACAAGGATGATGAGGTGGGCCTGGGCTCTTCTTCTTTCTCTCTGCTCTCTTTCTTTGTCTCTGCTCTATTTCTTTCTCTCTGCTCTCTTCTCTCTTCTTGTTTCCAGGAGAAAGAGAAGAAGTACATGCTTCCCTTGGATGGAATCAAACTACGCGATCTGGAGAGTGGTTTCATGTCTCGTCAGCACAAATTCGCCCTCTTCTATCCCGACGGAAAGTAAGCAATCATTTCTCTTCTTACTCCCCATCCCTCCTCTCTTTTCCCATCCAGCCAACATCTTCTTCATATCTCTTTTGATCTCTCATTCCCTGCATTTATGTTCCTGCTGAGAAAAGCGATCTAGAAAGTATGAAAGGTGAAAATGTTTGCTGCATTTCAGTGCGTAAGTCCTTTGACAGGAAGGTGGAGGATCTGAAGTTTGACTTCTTCTTTTTCTGTTTCCCTTTCCGCTTGCCACTTTTCTTGACTTCTACCATTTCCCCTCTCTTCTCTTCTTAACTTCGATTTGCAACTTTTATTTAAAATATAATATCTATGCATATGCGGAAACAAGTATGAGTGTTCAATTACCCAGACTTTTCTTTCTTCTATTCTAACAAGAGATTATTTCAGGAAGTAAGTTGATCTGGTTCTCTTCTCTTCTCCAACTAATCTCTCATTCTCTCTTCCCAGCCTAGCTCAGATTCATTCTGAGAAGGCCAAATGTATGTTTTGCTTGCGGAAGAATAAGCTCTCCTTCCGATTCTGTCGTGCAGTGTTTTGGTTGTGTGCCTGCATCGGCTGGAGAAAGAAAGAAAGAAAGTGAGAGAGAGAGAAAGAGAGCGATAGAGAGAGAGAAGGAGAGCGATAGAGAGAGATAGAAAGTGAGAGAGAGAGAGAGAAAAGGGGGGGGGGTTAGTCAACGCACGCCTCGTAGCCTCCGTTGTTCCATTGTGCCAGATAAGAAACAACCATCGTGAGAAGCAGCCTTTCCCCCCAGATTGATCACAATTCTTCGGTCCAACTGCTTCATCTCTTCTCCCTCTGTCGCCACTCTCTCTCCAGTGTTTTCTGTCTTCTCTTTTACCTTCTTCTGCCTTCCCTTCTCTTTCTTGTTAACTGTGTCCCTCTTCTTTCTCTTTGTGCTTCTCTATACCCTTCTCTCACTTCTCTTTTTCCCATAATGGCATAACTCCCTCCATCTCTCATTCTAGAAACATCTACAAGGACTACAAGCAACTGGAGCTTGGGGCTAACAACTTGGATGAGGTGGATGCGTGGAAAGCTTCTTTCCTTCGTGCTGGAGTCTATCCCGAGAAGGTCAAGGCGCCCGAGGATGAGGTGCGTTCCCCCCCCCCCCAATTTATCCTTCAAAGAGAAGGTATTTTCACTCTGTGATAACTTCTTTATTTCAGGAGGTCAGTATTCTCAGAACCGTTGGTTTAAGAAATAATACTGGTAATGTGGTTGTTGGAAAAATGTGGTAGTTGTGTTGTGAATGAATGAAACTAATGTTTGAAAGAAGAATGAGTTGTATTTAGACATCCGATCCCCTGGAGGACACATCCTCGATGGATCCTCAGCTGGAGAGACAAGTCGAGACCATTCGGAATCTCGTGGACTCGTACATGCGAATCATCACCAAGACGATCAAAGACCTTGTCCCCAAAGCAGTCATGCATCTCATCGTCAATCAGGTATTTATATCGTCCACCTTATATATTCTGCTCACTCCATTTGGAGCAATAGATCAGATTTGTAAGAGTTGCTATTATTGATGTGAGAAGGAGGGAGGTGCTTTCCTGTTAAGGTGTCTGCCTTCGTCCGTGAGGAGTTGTTGGCTCATCTTTACCAGGCCGGAGATACGGTATGAAGGGATACAATATCCTTTTTTCCTGCCAACTTTCTTCCAGCCAGTGATTCCTAGCTCTATGAAACAGTCTGAAATGTGTTGTACGTTGCCAGGATGCAATGATGGAAGAGTCGGCGGCGGAGGCACAGAAGAGGGAAGAGATGCTAAGGATGTACCACGCCTGCAAGGAAGCACTCAGAATCATATCTGAGGTAGGGACACTCTCTCCCAATCAGGTTGACAACTCTCATTTGGTATCTCCAGCAAACCAAGACTCTCCCCAGGTCAATCTGAACACGATCGGAGAGATGCCCCCTCCGCCCCCTCCAATGGACTACAGGAATGGCCCTCCAGCTGGAGGGATGCCCGGGGTGCCACGACAGGCTCCGCCCCCTCCAGGGAGTCGTCCACCCCCTGGCGGCATGCCCATGCGTCCTCCGGGTGGACCGGGAGGCCCGCCCCCTCCGGGCATGCGTCCCGGTGGTCCTCCGATGCCCCCGGGCAGTGGTGGCTTCCCACCGCCTCTCGTCCCGACGTCAGTTCACTTCGTTTCCCTTTCGTTCTCTCATCATTCTGTTCCCTCCTCACTCTTTCTTCCCTTCTCTCTGTCTTTTCTCTTCTCTTAAGCACATTATAATTTACTGCTGCGAATTGGTCCCATAATGAGTTGGAATGCACGTCTTGGACCCATCGATGATAACCATGAAATGGAGAGTGAGTGCGTTGTCAGAAGGCCCGGCCCTGGAGGCCCCCCTCCTGGGATGATGGCACCCCCTCCGGCCGGAGCTGGCAGTGGAGGAAGCTCGCCAGGGGCACGCTGAGGGGGAGAGGGAGTAGAGAAGAGAAGACTCGGCCAAGGGTAACTTGCTCATTCTCGTTGTGTGGACGTGCTTCGTGGTTGTCTCTCTGTTCTTGTGCTAGCCAACCACATCCCTGGCATCCTTCTGCTCTAAAAAATCACCTGGTTTTTTTTCTTTTAATTTAGTTTTGGAACCGGTTTTATGGCACTTTTTAGTCGTAAATGTCTTGGGAAGACCTCTTTTCCTGATTTTTCAACGTCTGTCTTTCTCGGGCACAACGAAACTCTTCGTGGAATGCCTTCTTCGGTTGCTTTGCGGTCTCTTAGATTGTGTAGTGATTTGCATGCGAAAGTGAACCAGACCAGCCAAGAGATTCACTTTCTAATTTCAGAAGAGCACCAACTCCGAACGGCCACGCAGCACCACGAATCCCCGAGAGACCGCAGATTCCAGCTCGACCATTCTGATAGTTATTTTGAATCTTTTTGTTTTCTTAGTTTAGATGTCTTTTTCACTTTCTTAGCTCTCTCTTCTTCTTAAGCTCTGCTACATCCTAATTATAGCCACACTTCTTCAATGCTTCAGAAGGCAATTTATCCTCATTTTTTTCTACTCGTCTTATTTATTCTTCCCGCGTTTTTTCTCAATAGCCATACATATATATAATGAAAGGGCTCCATTTTGCCTTCGGTCTGCGTCTTCCCTTTTTTCCTCTCTCCTCCAAAGTGTTGTGCTTTACCATTTCTTCTTCTCTCTCTACTCGGTAACCTCTCTAAGCTGTATCCATTCGCTTATTCCTCAGAACATGTACCTTTGTTTTATAAATTCTGGTTCGTACATAATAGCAATAAGATTTATGCTATTTCTCAATTTCATAACTTCCAATATTGTGGCATCCTCGAGTAGACTTTGAGATATATATATATATAGACTGTGCATTCAAGGGCATTTAGGCAGAGGGTCCCCTGTAGAGTGGTCTTGATTCCCTTCCCTCCCCTTCTCTTGATTCCCTCCCCTCCCTTTCTCTTGATTCCCTTCCCTACCCTCCCCTCTCCACGCTCTCAGCCTGCCCCAGCGATCCTGTCGCTTTTTATTGCCTGGACGGTTCGAATCCCTTCTTTTCCTCTGATTTCTCAAAATTTTCAATGAATATGGGATTCAAACACTCCAGTTGGCACATTTTCATCCTCGGAAGGAAATCTTCCTTTGAAAAAAATTCCGATCTGTGAATTAGAAATATAGAGCAATTAATCTAAAGCAGTATGATTTTAGCCAGATATCCAGATATATATTTGATATGATCGGCTTGCGTTACGCGTCTTCCTATTTTGGAGAGATCTTCGTTTTAGATTTTCAACTTTTGATCAGCAATTCCACTCCTTCCTTTACATTTTAATGAATTGGCTAGCTCCGTCGATAAATTTATTTATTATAAACGTGAGTGGTTAGTGAGCTTTGAAAAGAAGAAAGAATACCCGAAATGCAGGGACTGCGAGAAGACAGCACTCAGCTATTATTTCCCGTTCGTAATCGAAGGGTCAACCCCTTCCAAAATGCCGTGCGAAGACGGAGGTTTCTAGAATTCCGGTTCTTACAAGGTGTTCAATGTGAGGTCATATTGATTGGCTTATGTTGGATACTGTACTTGATGGGTGCATTGAGTTTGTAAAGAGAGGGAGAGGATGCGAAAGAGAAAGAGAGTGAAGGAAAGGCTCAGGGCAGCGCGAGCTTAACATCGATTCCGAGAAGGAAGCACGCAACCGTCGACTGGGCCATTCGCCGTTGAAGGATGGCGCGGCCAAAGGCAGAGAGGTACGATTCACGAGTTCCCCGCTGCTCCATATCCATCAGGTACACAGTGATGAACATTGAGATCTCAATCGGAACGAGAGAGCGATAGAGAAAGAGAGAATAATGGCAAAAAAACATGGAGGAGGACGCGATATTGTGAGAAAGCGAGAGAAAACTGAAGGAAAGAGGCTAAGGCGAAGGAATGCAGAGAGAAAGAAAGGAAGAATGATTACCGGTCTCTTCTCTAGAATGTTGTTCTGAATCTCGGGAGGGATGTATTCCCTTGCGTCGTCAATCTCCGGGGTACACATCTCAGTCTCGATGTCGTACAGACCGGGGGCCATTTCATCGCACTTAATTTTTTTTTGGATTCCTGAATGCTACATTTGCCTGATACCTAATTCTCTCTCTCTCCTCTCTCTCTCTCTCTCTTTTCCACTTTCTCTTTCTTCTCTGTCTTTCCCTCCTTCTTTCTTTCTTTTCTCTATCTCTGTCTTTCTCCTCCTTCTTTCTGTCTATTCTCTCTTTCTCTCTCGCCCTTCGTCTCTATTTCTTTCCAACTATTTCTCTCTCTTCATCTCTCTTTTCTCTTATGTATCTTTCTCCTAACCTTGCAGTCATCATCAATCATCTTGTGATCGAAAGATGAACGGCGGACAGACGAGATGTGAGCTGTCTGGGCCTTCAGCTGCTTGCAGAAGTCGCAGAAGACGCTGAAGCGTTGAAAATTCCTTTGTTCTCTCGTTCTCTCTCTCTCTCTCTTTCTCTTTGTTCTCTCATTTTCTCTCTCTCTCTCTCTGTCGCTCTCTCTCGCTGCTCAACTTGCCATGAGTTCTCGACTCGTGAGCATGGACACTGGTTGACCTTCTCGTCAATCTTCTTAGTGCATGGTAGAGTTGGATTGGAAGGATCTGGGCTTCCGCCGATTCTCATCTCGATCTCCGCCATGAGATTCTTGACCGGACGAGTAATTTCCACACCTTCAATTGGCTCTTCTCTTTTCAAGATAATACTTACACACTCCGAAACCTAGACTGGTAAGATAGAAAAAGAGCTACCTTCAGCCTTAATCTTGATGCATCCCGGAATGACTGGATTCTTAGGAACGAGCTGGATTTTGTCTGGATTGAATCGAATGGCCGGCCGATACTTAGAGACATCGATTCCTCGGCGAGAGAGATAAACTGCAAACTGGAAACCTCTTCTCCTTCCAATCAACTCACCGAATCCCTTTCTCTCTCTTAATCTTATGTTTTCGCGGTGTTCCAAACCTTTTCAAATGTATTTTAAGCCGCCTAAGCCCACCATGACTTTACTGCCTTTCATCATGAATGCGGATCCTATTACAATCAAAGTGTATCAAGATTTTGGATGAAAGGAGTAAGTACGAAGTATTTTTGATGTGCAGTAATTCTCTTGAAAGTTAGAAGGTGGGTTGCTGCGAACAAAATGACATTCTTGTCAGTTGTTTCGCCGTTGACTGTGAACTGTTATCTTGAATTAGATATGTGCACGTTTTTCCGACATCGTTTCCAATTTTTTATTATTATAAGGCTACAACTTTCCCACCTTAAAGAGAATGTAATTATTAAGTATATGTATGCACATAAATCGACAGAATTGTTTTGCAACCCAAGGTTCATGATGTCAGAATACAAAATTAATTGAAGACGATTGTGCAGGGACTGGAATTGAAATGAAATTGAAAGTTGAAGGTGAAAGCATATTGAGAGAAGGTGAGCCTCACTAAGAACTGGATAGCAGCGCAGATATCTTAGGAGAATGGAAGACACATGACGAGATAAGAGAGATGGAAAGAAACGGAGAGCTGGAAAGAAAGGGAGAGAGAGAGAGAGAGAGAGAGAGACGGAGTGTGAGAAAGAGACCTGAATGGTGAGTAAAGAGAAAAGCCCTGGATTAAGCTCTTGTCGA
This sequence comes from Allodiplogaster sudhausi, assembly GCA_945643635.1. Classification (NCBI taxonomy): domain Eukaryota; kingdom Metazoa; phylum Nematoda; class Chromadorea; order Rhabditida; family Diplogasteridae; genus Allodiplogaster; species Allodiplogaster sudhausi. The sequence goes on from CALZFC010000087.1 coordinate 1,556,902, forward strand.
ATCGAGTCGTATTCGCAAAAATAGAGCAGGCTTGAACAGAAGTTCTTTTCTTAGTAACTGGAATCCCATGAACTCACAGGATCTCACCAGTCACTCATGAACGTCAACTATTCTATGATTGTAATAAGGCTTTGAGTGATGATGGAACTCTAGCGTGACCTCGAATATAGAATGGTTGTTCCCAGATAAATGATAAATGAAGAGTCGCCGCATATCAAAGTGCTTATGCCGCATAGGTAGACAGGAGAGAGAGAGAGGGAGAGAGAGAGAGAGAGCAAGAGAGAGAGAGAGAGCAAGAGAGAGAGAGAGAGAGCAAAAGAGAGAGAGAGAGAGCAAGAGAGAGAGAGAGAGAGAGAGAGAGCAAGAGAGAGAGAGAGAGAGTCGACGAGATCGATTAAACGATTTAGGAAAATATTGACAATTCGAATTGTTAGATCCCGCATCAATTGATTAATCACATTGGAAAAGAATAGCAAAAAGTCGTTGCGAAGAGTGAAAAAAAATAACTGCGATTAAACAGTAAATCTTAAAGTAAAGGCTGACTCGGACTGCAGGCGCCAGACACTCGAATGTCCACTTGTGCCTTGTCTTCTGCAGAGATGAACCATGGCACTGACGACAGCAACACCACCAGCAACCTCCAGTACTCTTGCATGACTGCAAGGAGAGAGAGAGAGAGAGAGAGAGAGAGAGAGAGAGAGGAGAGGTACGTAGACGGAAGGAGAGGGAGAGAGGGAGAGGGAGAGGGAGAGAGGGAGAATGAGGTAGACAGTGGGAGAGAGAGAGAGAGAGAGAGAGAGAGAGAGAGAGAGAGTCAACGGGATGAAGGGAAGGAAAAGACAACACAGCCACGCCTCACCACTCTTCCTCTCCAGCTGCTGGTCACTTATTCCTTTCCCGCAATTGCCCGCCCCGCTGTAGTCTGACTTTCCAGCACGAGTCAGACACTAAACCTTCCAGTCCTCCACTCCTCCCTCCCTCCACCCACCGTTCTTCATCCCATTTAATGGCTTCTGTCAACTAGTAGCATCCTCTCATGAAGTTCGTTCCTGTTTCTCTGATATTCGTCTTGTCCTGTGTTCACAGTAATAAATTCGTTCACCCATGGATGAAACGGAAAATACTGTATTTTTGTACATGATCAACTTACAAGACCAACTTGATAAAGTATCTCAAATAAATTAAAGAAATTAGCGGTATAAAAAAATACCAGAGACACCCAACAAACTTACTTACAATGGTATAGACGAAAGGTAATATACTAGTAGTTAGTAGTTCGATTAATGGGCCACACTGCTCCAGCACCATGCAGACGCTAAAGGTAAAATGAGTGCGAAATAACAAACAGAGAACAAAGAACAGTAAAACCATAACAAGGGTGGATAATCTTGTTTCTGAAAGATGAAAGTGAGATGAATAGTTGCATCTAGCCATGACAACTACAAAGGAGGCTCTTCCTCATGGACTGAATACTCCGGGTGGTGGATGTCTTCTTCATGAACAACTTCTTCCTCTTCGAAGACGATCTCAGTTCCATCTTCCAGATACTCTGCCACCTCCGTCTCATCTCCCTCCACTTCAGCCTCAACGAAGCCAAACATAGTCTTTGCTATCCTTTAACACCCAATTTACCTGGTCTTGTTGAGCATGCCCCAGTGCAGAGTCAATCACGATTTCCTCCTGCATCTCCTCCGCCTCCCTCGCTACTCCCTCCTCCATTCCTCTGTCTGATTCTCTGCCGTCTCTCTCCTCCTCTTCCATTCGTCCATCTGCTTCTCTGTTCTCTCTTTCCTCATCTCCCATTCCTCTGTCTAATTCTCTGCCGTCTCTCTCCGAGTGAGTGGCCCCCTCAGTCTTCGGAACATACGTAGCTCCCTGTAAAGACAATCAATAAGTGACAGGGGAATGGAAATAGCTGTGAAGATTGAGAAGATGAAAGGAGGAACTCACAGCTTCTTGTTCAACCACGTAGATGCTGGATCCGCCGAGATTAGATTGGATGTTCTCTGCGATGTGCTCATCGATAGCTTCTCCCTCCGGCATGAGAAGATAGATCGGCTCTCCATCTGCTCCGATTATCGTTTGCATCTCAAGAAGAAATCACTGGTACATATTTGCATTTGGCAGAGAACATAAAAACGCTAGTATCACAATCTGCTAGAAAAACAGGGAAATAAAAGCAGTCACGATTTGTGCTTTACGGAAACGAACCTTGTCAAATTCGACATTGAATTCGGCTTTCAGTTTCTCGAGAATCGCCGGATCAGAGATTATATCACCGAATTGGAAAGAACCATCCACGGCTGAGGCGGCGGCGGTCCTGCGATGCAAAGATCTGCCAGGCACGCCCTGGCCTCCATCGTCATCGAATCGCTTCTTTAAATAGAGAACAAGAGTGACAGAGAGAGTGAGAGAAAGAGAGTGAGTGAGAGTGAGAGAGAGTGAGAGAGAGAAAGAGAGTGAGTGAGAGTGAGAGAGAGAAAGAGAGTGAGAGAGAGAAAGAGAGTGAGTGAGAGTGAGTGAGAGAGAGCATACGAATCGATGAGTGACGGCGCTGGTCTGGGTGGGGTGTCCAGTGTACTCTGGCATCATCTCGGGATGCTTTGTCTTGAGATGGCGGATGCCTCTGCACATGTTGTACGGCTTGTGCAGAGCGTAGGTCATGTTGCAGATCAGGCACTCGATCAACTCGGGGTGCACGAACTCCATGCAACCATCCGAGACACGCTCCAGGCGAGTCTGCAAGGGCAGATAGAACAGGAGAGAGAGAGAAAGCGAGCGAGAGAGAGAGAGAGAGAAAAGAGGCAGAAATGGGAGAGAGAGAAAAAGGGGGGGTTGCCAACCTTGCAGAGTTCATACTGCATCTCCTCGAGTTGCTGTGGATGGTGCATCCGGAAGTGCTTGATGGCCCCGGCCGAGATGACTGCTGCCAGAATGTCCGCATGACACAACTTGCATCTCCATTGGCTGTCGTTCACGAATTCCACGAATCGACTGTCGCTTGGCGCCGCTTGTCTACAGGAAAAGGACAAGGAATAAAGAGAGATGAAGAAAGGAAAGACCTGAGATAGGGCATTATGAAGGAAAAGGACAAGGAATAAAGAGAGATGAAGAAAGGAAAGACCTGAGATAGGGGATTATGAAGGAAAAGGACAAGGAATAAAGAGAGATGAAGAAAGGAAAGACCTGAGATAGGGCATTATGAAGGAAAAGGACAAGGAATAAAGAGAGATGAAGAAAGGAAAGACCTGAGATAGGGCATTATGAAGGAAAAGGACAAGGAATAAAGAGAGATGAAGAAAGGAAAGACCTGAGATAGGGCATTATGAAGGAAAAGGACAAGGAATAAAGAGAGATGAAGAAAGGAAAGACCTGAGATAGGGCATTATGAAGGAAAAGGACAAGGAATAAAGAGAGATGAAGAAAGGAAAGACCTGAGATAGGGCATTATGAAGTTCCTCTTCGGTTTGTTCCTTCTGCCGAAAGACATGCGAGAGTTGGTGTAGGCGGGGTCCCTTGCATGGTCTTCATTCTCGTTGTCCTCCTCTCCCAAGTCCTCCTCTTCATGACTCGCTTCTCCAGTCTCCGCTGCTTGCATGCGTCGGATGCGCCGTTCGATGTTCTCAAAGGAATCACTGGTATGAGATTGACAGAAGGGAATGAAACAGAGAGTTAACTCCAGCTAACTCGGTCAAGGGAGGACTCGTTGTTGAAGGTTTGGTCCAGTTTGATGCATCGAAGATGATGCTCATCCGGAAGAACAACTTCGAAGTCCTCTCCAAACTTCTCTATCAAGCGTGCATTTATAACCAATTCCTGCAAAACAGTTAAAAAAAGTGAATATGATGGGATAACCGAGGCAAGGCGGAACCTGGAGACAGAGATGGCACTTCGGCACCTCGATTTCATCTGGATGAACTTCGTGGAAATGCATAGCAAGGGCATTCCTATCCATGAACATTCCACACCATATACACTGCAGATTCTCCGGAGCTTCCACCGCCACATCCACTACCGCGAAATCCTGAACCCTTTCTATTTCTATCTATCAACCCAATTCAATATAAAAAGAGAAAGAGTGAAAGATAATAAATAATAAGTAGACCTGCATGGAAAGAGGCTTGCCCGGCCCCATGAGATTGGCCCGATTCGGCCAGGAACCAGCACAGCGATGAGTGGAGGGATGCCAGGCATTGAAGTGACGCACCAGATGGATCACCTGAGGACACCCCAATTCTTCAACTGCTCATCTCATGCAGGCAGCATACTCTAAGAAATAAAGAAAAACCATTCTCGACTGCTTTGAACAACTGAGTGTCGTAGGGGATTTGGGCTCAGAAACCAAGATGGGGAGAAGTAAAAACTGAATTTTAATGTAAACATCTGGGTGGGTTATGCCTCCGGTAAGGCCCAAAATCAGGGACCGTACGTGCAATAAACGCACACATTTAACCCTGACTCCGCCACTCTTTCTCTCTCCTTCTATCCATTCCTTTCTCCCTTTCCATTTCTCTCTCTCCTTGTGTCCATTCCTCTCTCTTTCTCTCTCTCTCTGTGTCCATTCCTCTCTCTCTCTCGCTCTCTCTCCTTGTGTCCATTCCTCTCTCTTTCTCTCTCTCTCTCTATGTCCATTCCTCTCTCTCTCTCGCTCTCTCCTTGTGTCCATTCCTCTCTCTCTCTCTGTGTCCATTCCTCTCTCTCTCTCTCTCGCTCTCTCTCTCTCCTTGTGTCCATTTCTCTCTCTTTCTCTCTCTATGTCCATTCCTCTCTCTCTCTCGCGCTCTCTCTCTCTCCTTGTGTCCATTCCTCTCTCTTTCTCTCTCTCTCTGTGTCCATTCCTCTCTCTCTCTCGCTCTCTCTCTCTCTCTTTGTGTCCATTCCTCTCCCTCCCACCTCAAACTTCTTGTTGAGAGAGACGACAGCATTGCAAATGCCACAGCGCGCGTGTTGTTTGTCCACCAGACTGACCTGTTCAATTGAACTTGGTAAAAATGAACACCGTAGACAGAGAATCTCTAACCTTGACTTTCCTGCCCATTTTCTCTATCATTTTCTTCTTGAGCGCGATATCCAACTGGGCGAGTGTCATGGACTGCGGATTCACACGAATCTAAGAGCATAGAGGGGAGCATTAAGAAACAACAGCAACATTCCAAATGCCTTTCCTCAATTAGCCTAGTCCTTATCGCACAACAACAACCATCAAGGCTGCAAAACTGTTCATAAACATAATGACCTACTCAAAAAAAAAATAATGCGCTCTTATATTTTGGCTTGTTAACAACATATTGACGACATAACTTCTGAATTAAGTGAAGCATTCATGGAGGACAGCTTACCTGGCTAACTTTGCGAAGAACCCGTGTACTCCTCGAGACAGTGCTGGAGGAGTACATTCTGCTCCCGTGGTGGGTGCCCGGGGAGACTCCGTCAGAGAATCCGCCGAGATTACGAAAGCCATTCTCCATGAGTTTCTTCTCGTGCACCAGCTTAGCCTTCAGCCATTGATCGTAGGGAATCTCCTCCAGGTCCATGTTCCCTTCACCGAACACCTGCATACATATTCCTTCCAATATAGTTGGCATCAATCATTCATGTATAAATCATAACACAGCAAAATAAAGACAAACATCAGGGTGATGAGTAGGGAGATGCTCAGTGAGGAGGAGGTCGTACGGGACGATCTCCCCGCAGAGGCCGCAGCAGATGTGTTTGTTGTCGAGGAAGTTGAACTCGACAGTGCGGAGGTCCCCGCCGGAAGTTGCGGGATGAGCGCCGATGGAAGAGACAGCCGCCCCCGTCTCGTCCAGCATCTGCATCACCTCGCCATCCACGTACATCTCTCCTACAGTTTCATCTTAGATTACCGACAAACTCACCCTTTCCAAATTTACAATAAATCCAGCAACTGTTCAGTCTACAGAACAATGGTTGTTTGTTTGTTGTTGTTATCGGAAAACTGACCAGCAACATCCCCTGCGAGGAGATATTGTTGTGTTCCTCCTGGAGACTGAACACGGATCAGATCGCCTTCGTCGTATTCCATCTATAAAAAGATACTTCCGAAATAGCCGAAAAGCTTCAAGTGTCCACGCACCATCTGTGCTTCCCTTGCGATGTTTTCGTGCACAAGAAGTTCTTCTGGATTCGGTCCTTCTTCCGGTTCCAGAAGGGGCGGGGCATCATCGTCTTCCTCGTCGATGTCTTCCAGCGCACGCAGATGGGCTGACGGCTAAACATTCTATGCTCTTCAGAAGAAGATCTTCCACAGCTTCTCTTTCAGTACCTGCGTTTCTTCATCTTTTAACTGGACATCTTGGAAGCTGACATGCCGTTGTCTGCTCGACGGTCCTAAGCAATTTTGATAAGTCCAATTAATAAAACAGGCAAAAACAACAACAACACCTGGTTGGTCTTCTTCAGTATACGGCGCCTCCTCAAAGGTGCCCTCATACCTGCACAAATGCATAGTTTCAACCACGTAATAGGAAGCCAAAAATAATATATATATGAAAAAACACACACACACAAACCAACGAACAGACCCATAACAGTACAAACGATATACAAATGCCTTCAAATTAGATTATAACCAAAAAGTAAAAAAATAATAATAAAAACGAACGATTCGTGGAATGTCCGCTGTGGCACTCGATAGCGTTGTTGATGGAGAGGAGACTGCTGCACCTCCTGAAGGTCTTCTTCCTCTTCTTCTCTCGCATGTTCACTTCGGCTGACATCAGCTTCAGACTTCTCATGTTGAACTGAAATAAGCAATTCCGAATTATTAGAATCGAGAAAATGGTATCGAAATTAGCGCCATCCCACAATCCAACCACCTCGTTTGCCGGTAGGCATACTGTCACAAGAAAATTTCGCTCTCTCCAATCAGATCTTCTCCTGAAATGGCAAGCATTTTAAATAACTTCATTTTCGCGGTATGTGTGAGGTCTTACTCGGAAAAGAAATCGCATCAAGACACGCGCTCGATTGCTACCCAGCAAGCCCTTCCCTCATTCAGGCAAACGATGCACGTTTAAACACGAAACCTCTTTCTCGAAAGAGCAAAACTTGTTCTAGAAGATTAAAAAAGTGCGTTCATTTTTATAATGCTTCTCCTCTCGTATATACTCTAGGAATTACGTCCCTGAGCATTTATGTTAATCACAACGCCTGGGACATGAACCAGGGCCTAATGGGCCCCAGACAGATAGAGAATCCAACATGCTACGCAGGCATTTCTGGGGCATACAAACAATGAGTTTCTCAGCACAAAGTTGCCAACGGAAGGCCCAAAAATATTTCGAATGCGGTTGGTTACAGTGTTTTCTTGCTGCAGCGGATTTGATACAGCACACTAGGAATAAGCGTAGTTAAAAGGTTTTCATCAGGTATAAAGAAATCAGGAATTAGATGTTGCTGATTCCTAAAGAGACTGTGATCATACGATGACAAGGACTGTTAGCAGAATTCACCGACATCTTACAATTCGACTACACTAATTTAAGATTTGAGAGATAATTATGTGTATTTAAACCACGAAGTGCTGGAGAAAATAATTAATGAAAAATATTTGATTGAAAAAGGTAACAAAATGGTGCCACTATTTTCTTTTTAACTGCATTGTTAATAAGTTTCTTCCATGGTGATTTCTTTTGCCAAAAAGTATAATTTTTCACCATGTGTTACTCGTTTCGAATTTGAATAAATAGTGGCGTTGAATATCTGACTAACAACTGTGGTGACCTCGTTAATTTCAGTTGAGTGTTCTCCGGGATGTTCGACACTCGCGCTAGGGACAAAGCGCGAGAGCTGTCTGCGTATCGTGATCAGAGATATCAGGTTGGTAGTTCTTTATTACTTTACTTTATTTACGTCGCACACAATAGTGAGACGTGGTTGTGAAATTTAGCAATGGAAATAAATATCTATATGTCTTTTGGAATGTAGCCCTATTTATTCAAATACATCCCTCTTATAGGGTAGTCTCCGGGATCAAGAGGTTCAGCTCCGGAATTCGGTGACACTGTACGTGGGGAATCTGTCGTATTACACCCGAGAGGAACAAGTGTACGAGTTGTTTGGCCGGGCTGGGGATGTGCGCCGTGTCATCATGGGGCTCGATCGGTTCCGCAAGACGCCATGCGGCTTCTGCTTTGTTGAGTAAGTCGATGGAACTGAATGTTTTAACCCATTCTGGTTTTCGAATGAAAGTCTTGGGGTGAGATGTTGTGTGCATTGTGAGGTGTATATTCTGTTCAGATATTACACCCGTGAAGATGCAGAAAACGCGATGAGATGCGTGAACGGAACACGACTCGATGACAGGGTTATCCGGACAGATTGGGATGCAGGCTTCATCGAGGGACGACAATTCGGACGCGGCAAGCACGGCGGACAGGTCTGCTTTTACTTTTTACTGCGTCTAGAACTGATTATTTGACAAGATTGCGGAGTCATCCATTACAAATTACATGTCTTACGTTTATTAATTTGTAAAGTTTTTTTTAAGTCTTTGTTTACTTCGTCCTCCGTAATTCTGATGGACAGAAGAGGCTAGAAATTAACTGGTTTTACATCTGTTCGCTTTTATTTCTCTGTAAAGAGTTAGAATTGGAAACAGATATGTATTAGGTGCTTGCAGATTCCAAGAATTAATCAGTAGTGCTGGTAGATTCAGTCCTTATAACTAAACGAATTTTCTTAAACGCGGTTGAATTCATACCTTTGGAAAAGTGCTGCTTATCACATAATGTTTTTTAGGTCCGGGATGAATATCGCAAGGATTACGACCCTTGCAGAGGTGGATGGAACAAGATGATTTCTGGAAGAAGTTAGTCCTTCGGCTCTCCGTCATTTGTTCCTAGTGTTAAACTGTTGCACTTTTCAGACGATAGCTGAGATCTCAGAGGCGATTTACGGTTTTCTTTTATCTCAATTCTATGATATTTTGTTCGTGAGATGTATTGTACAAAATTGTCCTGCAGTTTAAATTATGGCGATAAATACTTGGCTCTATTCTATTTGATACAAACGAATCTCAATCCGTTGGGTCTACGGTATGGAGGGAGCTACTTTCGAATACTCAGGAATGGGGTCAACATTTGGAATTGCGTGGGATGAGAGTTTTAAGATAGCCCTGAAAACATATGTTTATATTATTTATGTATATATATATATATATATATATACATATATATATATATATATATATATATATATATATATATACATATTATTTATAGCGCTGTCTGCACTAGTCTAGTATTTGAAATCAAATGTAAGTTAAAGGGACATTCATCTCTAAAGCATTTACTTAGCCTGTATAAGTGAATAGTGGGAGGTAATGAACTGGAGAACGGATTGGCCTGTCACCTAACATGGCAGCGTAATCGATTGCATTTGTTGTGTGTGAACTTGCAACAGTGCCTGCTCACTCTTTCCCTCTTCTCGTGCAATCACTGCCTCGCTCAGTCGATCCCACCGCTCTTGCATTGCGCATCAGTCGTTGCAGTACACAGCGTTGGTTTTTCAAATTGGTCTTTAAATGGAATTCGCATGAAAGTTGTTTGGAAGAATCATCGTAGATAACCGAGCGTTCCCTTTTTGTCTTAAAATGCTCATAAGCTATGGTGGTATCTTTTTATATTTACCTCTTTCAAATGCAAATTTTCGAGAGATGTGTATATTTTTTCACGTTTAAATTTAAATTTTCTGACTTTTGTAGTAGTACTTATTCTCATTAGTTATCCTCGCTTCATTCTGCGCTCTTTCTCTTTTTCCTTCTTCTCACTCACTCACTATCCTCGCCTTATTTGAGTCAAGCTCGTTCCGCAACTCGGATGTTATCGTCTTTCCTTTTTATGTTCTCATGACCCACAGCAGTCAGCTCTCTCATATATACATCTACTTTTGAAGTCTTATCGTCCGATTTCCTGTCTGATCGGTCTACTTTTCGCGTCCTCTCTCTCTCTTTTATTGACCGTCTCTTCTGCCTAGTTGTCTGCACTCCCACTTCTTTTGTCTTCTCTCTCTCTCTCTCTCTCTCTCTCTCTCTATCTCTCTGACTGTCTGAATGTGAATGAATCATATTGTTTGGGTGTGTGGGCAATTTCGGCGCGCCAAGAGATCTCGAGTGAAAGTATGAGATTGTTGTTCGTATCCCTGCTCGCATGACTTCTTTCTTCTCTACAACTTTCCCTGTATTATATTCCTCTAATCTCTCACACCTGAAGCGTCCTCTATTGACCTTTTTTCTGACTTTCTATCTCTCTCTCTCTCTCTCTCTCTCTCTCTCTCTCTTTCTCTTTCGCTGTATGTCTCTCTCTATGTAAATTTTTCTCTCTCTTTCTTTCTTTTTTGTTCTCTCTCCTTTGCACCTTTCTCTTCAAGCTTGCTTATGGCTGTAAGGAGCAGAAACTTTTTTTCCTCAGCTCGTACGCTGTTATGAGCACTATTAAAGAACTATGTTGACTTTCCTCCTTTTGGATGTTTATACTATACTGATCGTAGTTTTTATTTTTTTTTCTCGCCAAATGGTTTCTTTCTGATTCTGATTGCGCTTTTTTTAATCCAACGATTTTTGACATATGCTTGAGAGATTAGATATTCCGATCTGTACATTTTTCATGATGCGCTCTTTGCTTTGCATGGCTTGTATGTATTCGAGTGCCTCTTGACCAGCTCCTCCATTCTTCTTCTCTCTGCTAGTATTTCATTCGCCACTTCTCTTCATTTCTGTCAATCTTCTTCTATTTCTTTGCTGAACGCGCCTTCTCTCCAGCTCAATTTGATCTCTGTTATCATTCCTTTTTTGCTCTACTCACTTTGTAGATAGAAGAGAGAGAGAGTGAGATCAAAGAGAGAGAGAGAGAGAGTGACCGTAGAGGAGAGAGCGAGATCAAAGAGAGAGAGAGAGAGAGACCGATCTCTCTGCCAAGTGAGGTCTCATCTGTTGTTAGAGAATGCGGTGAAGAAGGTTGAGGGGGCTGGAGGGGAGAAGGCGAAACAGATGCCAGCTGTCTCTGCTGTGCTGCTCTCTGCTTTCCCCTTTTCCGTTCTCCCTCCCCTTTCTCTCCCCTCTGGCTGTCTGCCCTGTATTCCACCGCATCTCTCTCTTTCTCTCTCTCTCTCTCTCACTCTCTCATCATCCCAATCCACTCACGGATCCCCTCGAAAGCAGCCTCTCCCATCACCTCTGCTCGCTGTCTTCCCCTCGCCACCCTTGTGGAGGAATGAACTCCACTTGGTGGCAGCCGCAGATCTCCGCTTACCTCTCTTTCCCTTTTTCTTTCGTTGCCTCTCACCATTACAATATGTCGTCAACTCCTCATGTTCTTCTCTGTTACTTCCTTCCTACCTCTTTCTGTCTCTCATTCTCTCCATGGCACCTCTCTCTCTCTCTCTCTCTCTCTCTCCCTCTTTCTCTCTCTCTCTCACTCACTCACTCTCTCCTCTGCTCTGACTCGTGCTGTCTTGTCTTGGCTGCTTCTTCATCATCTGTCATGAACTCAATTTCCTTGGTGGTTGCATCTGGCACCATAATTATGTCTCGTATTGCCTGCAGTCTTTTCCTCTTTCAACGGGGTCGAGAGCCCTTTGGGTGGATCCATTAAGTGCCCCTCATAGTTGCATTCTCCATTCCCCATCCACTTGCCTTGCTTAAGTGCTTGCCCCGTTCTGCCTCCCCCCTTAGCTGGGCTTTCTATGGATTACCATCATCTTCTGGCTTTACTGTGACTAATGTTCTTGTTTTGGTTTATGAAGCCTCCCTCACTCGAATGTGTTCTTATATATATACACATCTTTATTCCCCATCAGCTTTCTATTAATCTCCCTCTCATCTTTAGCCTACATCTCCGGAGCATTATCCGTTTCTATTTAACGCGTTAATATATCGGCAGCGTCAGAGGCTTTCTTTTTCATTAAGGCCGACCTTTTTCTAATGGGCGGTATGGCTGACTCGAGAGGGAAAAAAACGGAACAAGAAGGAAAGAGAGTGAGAGGGATAGAATGAGAGAGAGAGAGAGAGAGAGCGAGAGAGAGAAAGAAGGATAGAGAGAGAGAGTAAGGGAGAGATAAAGGATGGAAGCGAGAGGAAGATGGTGTCAACTGCTCATTGCATTCCATGACGGGGCAGCCCGATTCGTTCCATCTTCTCCCCAGTCCGTCAAATAGCTTACTACTTCTTTTCTTCATGTTAACGTCGATTAGCTAACAGCGGCAACTAAATGGAATATTTCTCCTGTTTAGCAATTGTTTTCTCCTATGCTATCCAATCATTCTTCTCAAAAAGGAATTGATGATTTATTCGGAATCTAAAACGAAAATTTGTGTTGAACTATTTACTACTGTATTCCGAGCTTTTGTGTTTTTCTTAAATTATGCAGAGCTTTTAATTGTTAATATTTTTGGTCATTGCTGCTTTCAGTAACCTCATCATTCAATTGGCAATGACTCATGTTTTCCGTAATCTCGTAATTTCCGTTTTTCCCTTTGTATCTCCCTTTCTCTCCTCTTAATTCGTCATCTCATGAGATGGTACATGCTGTGAGGTTTGTTGGCGGTGCTCGTTTGTTTCTGCCTTCTTTTCCCAATTCATTACTTCTTCTTTGGCTCAGTTTTATTTTTTGATGGCTGCTCACTCACTCTTCAATTTTTTTCGTGTTTCTTTTACTTCATCCTATTTCAACCGACCGTCTTCTTCTGATCTCTCGCTCTCTCTCTCTCTCTCTTTCTCTCTCTCTCTCTTTCTATTGCCTATCTCACTGTCTTCCTCTATCACTCTTCCTCCCCTCCTCCCCCTCTCTCTCCCTCTCCTCCCCCTCCCCCTCTCTCTCTCCCGTTCTCTGCCTCTCTCTTTCCTTCCCACGCCGACTGTTTGCATTGTGCATCGTGTGGAGCAAGCGCGTTGCCTGAGCATGATGATCTTCCTTTCCTCTCGGCAGCCGTTTTTAGCTGTTCTTTGGGGTGTTGGAGAGTTGTGTTGAGTTGGAACGCGTATTGGTTTGCCTGCTCATGTTTCCTTCACTTATTCTTGTCCTTTCATTCTGGCAAACTTACTTTTCCTCCTTTGCCTTTCATCGTCTTCCTCTGCTGAGCGCGAAGAGTGGGCAAGGCTAGCCAATGAAGGTGCTCTTTGGTTGAGGAGAAGAAGCTGAGAAGGGCCGGAGTTGTGGAGCAAAGAGATGGGCTCGGACGAAGAGCAGCAACTGCACCACCAGCCACAGCAACCTCCCCCCGTTGTCACTCATTTCTCCATCGAACTCCCCGAGGCTGATGAAGGTTCTCTTCAATTCTTTTATCATTCAGTTTCAGTCAACTGTTCTGTACTTGCAGCCGCAGTTGCGTATTCATTATATGTCTTCTGGATCATTTAACTGTGCATGTCGAGAAGAAACTCACAACTCCTTCTCTTTTTCACTATAATATATTTCTTATATTAATTAATGTAAAGAAGTGAGTGATGTTGATTTGCAGAGCGAATCTGGCATGGCGGAGAAGTGGTGAGAGGGAAGTTGCTTGTGGAGCTCAGCGAGAAGACCACCCTCAACCAGATCAAGCTGCAGATGAAAGGACGGGCGGTGTGGATCGGAGATGGAACCGCCAAGGGAGACTTTGAGAAGGTTCTCTCTCTTCTCTTTCCTTCACTCCCCCTCTCTCTTCTCTCTCTCTCACTCTCTCGCTCTCTTTCTCTCTCTACTCCCTCTCTCTTTCTCTCTCTAATCTCTTTCTCTTTTCTCTCTCTCTCTCTCTCTCTCCTCTCGCTCTCTTTCTCTCTCTCTCCTCTCTCTCCTCTCCCTCTCCAGTGTTTAAATATCCTCTCGCTTCAAAGATTTGGTAAGAGCCCACCACTAAAATTCGGAAGGTTGCAGCCTCTTAGGCTTAAAATATGGTGAAAATCTGAATTCGAGTGTTTTTATACTGTGTTCGGAAGGATCCCTATTATTCCACTCCAATTTTTCGGGAGGATTCCTGGCAAATAGTGAGACCTATTTAAACACATATACTCTCTCTCTCTCTCTCTGTCTCGCTCTCTCTGTCTGCCTCTCTTTCTTTCTTCGCCTAGTGTCTTCAACCAATCCTTCCTTGTCTCCTTCTTCGACATCATCTGCTAAACTTTACTGTAGGATATTCTTCTCTCTCTACTGTTTCTTTCTTCTCTTTCTCTTTCTTTCTTTCTCTCTCTTTCATTTCCCTCCTCTCTTCTCTCGCACCGTCTTCTTTTCCCTTATCACGGAGAGTGATGAGTGATGACTATCACTTGGTGTAATATGAAGTCTAGCTTTCCCCTGACTGCTGGGCCTTCCTTTCCTTCTGCTGAGTGCATTGCAGCTTTTTAAAATTCATGACGAGTAAGAGAAAGAGGACGTTTCCGATTCAATACACTCCACGGTTGTAGATGTGAATGAGTACGAGTGACGAGGGAGTTTAGATCTCCACCTCCCCATTCTGCTCTCTCTCTCTCTCTCTCTGGGTCTCTCTCTCTCTGGGTCTCTCTCTCTCTCGCACCCATATTTTGATTGTCTCCATGTCCATATATATCGCTATCGTGTGTGTATTCTCGTTAACAAAGCAGAGTACATATTGTGGGGGCGGAAGTGGGGAACTAGTGGTAGAATGGGGAGAGAAAGGGAGGGGCTGTCCTGTATAGAATGTGTTGCTTACTGTGCAATGAGTGTGAAATGTTTCTTTAAAAGCGAGGAAGCCATAGGATGCCTCCGACACCAAACACGGATCCATTGCTCACCGAGCATCTTTATTCTTATTTGAAACATGCATCGCATTCATACTTAAAGAGTCAGAGAATGTGGTTGATATAAGAGGCAAAGATGAATGGAGCCAGTTCAGGTGTACTTCGACCAAGACATGACTCTGCTGGAGAGACCGCCGGGACGCCCCGAACCGGGCCACTTCCCGTGGATTGCCAACTTCATGTACTCCCTTCCCTTCGAGTGCAGGCTCCCCAAGGGATGCCCTACCTCTTACGAGGGCCCTTTCGGCTCCATCCGATACTACATCAAGGCTACTCTCATTGAGGATGAGACTGCACACAAGGTTTGCTTTCTTCTCATTCAAGGAGAAAGAAAATTCTGTTGGAATAGAATTGGGAAGGATGAGCTGTGTTGACTGAAGAGTTTTGAGAAGGAGCACTACGTGAAGAAGGCTTTGATGCTCGTGGCTCCTTCAGAGGGAGAAGAAGGGGACTGCCACGGGCCGCCCGTCTCTGACTCCGACTCTGCTTTCTTCGGCAAGTGCTGTTGCAAGGGGAAGGTTAGCTCTATTAGCTTCTTCTTATAGTTTTTCATCTATTTAAATAAATCATAATTGTGTTTGAAAGGGAAGAGTTATTAAGGTGACAGCGGAGCTGTCGTTGTCTCGCTCCGCTTTCCTGCCTGGAGATGACATCTTCGGATCCATTCGAGTGAACGGCAAGAAGTACTCGCGAGCCCTGCTCGATCAGCTCGAGATCCGCCTCGTGGACCGAGTCTGCCGGGTTGGCTGCCCAGACAAGATGGGGGCTTCTCCCTGGAGGACTCTGGTCGCTCGGAGGTTAGACGCCGCTTTCTTTTTATCCATTACTTGTTGTGAAATCAGGTAGCACAAGCTTAGCTCTCATCTTAAAAAATTGACACTTCTGAAAGTGTTTTTGAGGGTTTTTTTTCCTCAAAGTGGCTTGATAATTAAAAATACTTATTTCCCTTTACCGGATTTGTATGGTTTATGAGTGAGGTTTCTTTTTGAATCACTGTTATATGAATGTACTTCAGGCCGGACAAACATAGCAAGACGGGCAGTGGTGGAGATGCCCTCACTGACATCTTCCTGATTTCTGTTCCCCCAGTCGCGCCATCTACTCGTGGTTAGAGAGTGGGAGAGAGAAAGAGAGACGGTGAGAGAGATAGAGAGAGAAAGAGAGAGAGACGGAGCAATTATGGTAATGAGAGAGAGAGTATCTGGTAGTAATAAAAAGAAAATGAAAAGGGTTGAAGGAAGTTTGTTGAGGGAAGTTCGACACGGAGACAGGGGAACTGCTGGAGATGACCCCGAATGGAATGGGAGTCTCCTCCACAACGAATGGAAGTCTGGCAAGCAGTCTCTACGAGTCCCCCTCCACGGCCACTCTCCGCTTCCGTCGCCAGCCGTTCCTACGCATCCAGTATGCTGTCCAGGTTATGCTTTGCGCATCATTGGGTTGGGTAAGAGAGAGAGGAGAGGTGGATATAGTTAGGCGAGAGAGAAGAATTGAGTTAGGAAAGCGAGAAGGATATGAGGAGAGATTATGAGAGGGGGGGGGGAGAATAGAGGGAGAAAGTTAGTGTGGGAGAGAGAGAGAGAGAAAGAGAGAGACAGAGAGATAGCTCTGCCTAACTTGCAGGTTTCAATAGCGAATGTGCTGGTGCTGGAAGCTCCGATCACGATCTGCGAACTGGCGGTCCGCTCCTCGACTGCCTCTAAGATCGTGCAGCCCTTCATTGCTGGTGCACAAGTCATCGACGAGCCGGCTGACTCCGGTGTGTACTCCTGTTTTGCTCCTCTTTTCTCTCTGCCTCTCCTCTCACTTTCTCTTTCTCTCTCTCTCTCTCTCTCTCTCTCTCTCTCTCTCTCTCTCTCTTACCTTCGTGAGAGTAAGTGCAAGTTGCAGGGAAGATAGCCCTGGGAGGCCCTTTCTCATACACTCCGGTATATCCGGTGCGCGAGCGAGTGCCGGAGACTCTTCCCCTTCAGACTGCTCTCGCTGTCAACGGCAACGGCCATCACCATGAACTCAGTCCGGCAAAGGTCTTTCCACTTTTCATCCGTGTCCTTCTTTTAGAGTGAACTTCTCTGACGAAAAGAGTTTTCCAGGAGACTATTGTTGTGGCAGAAGAGAAGCAACCTCTGCTTTCTGAAATGAATGACCGCGTACTTGAGAAGGGCTTCGTGCAAACTTCTGATTCTGCTCTTCCTAATGTAACTTTTTCTTTCCTTTCTTACAGTGATACATATCCCTGGAGATTTTCTTTCTAAAATATATAATTTTAGTCTTTAGAAAAATTAATTTTTCTAGATTGATATTCTTAATTGTTGAAGGCTGCTGTAGTGAGCCGTGAGGAACGAATAGTGGAAGTGAAGAACGAGAACTTCGATGCCCTGACCACAGTCACAACCACAGTCAAGGCTACTTCCGACGAAGAAGGCCATGAGGTGTCTGTTGAAGACTCTTCTTGTCTACTCAGATCTAGCTGACCTCTGCTTCATTCTCTGCTATCTTTAGGTTGTTTGCACGTCTGGTGCTGGAGACTTAGTAAATGAGATGAAAGAAAGATTGGAAGATGGAGGGGGAGCCGAAGGGCGTGAGGGAGAGACGACTCGAGAAGTTAGCTCTCTCATCCTTTTTTTCATTTCTCTCTCTCTCTCTCCCTGTCTGCTTTTCCTTCTTTTTTAACGCGTAATAGTGACTCATTGTTCTTCTTGCTCTGCGTCACAGACAAATGACACAGTGCAATGATTCATTTTCTAAAGTAATTTGTGTAAAAAATAATTTTAAACTGGTTTTATTAGCATGGTTTTTGAAGTTGATACGCAATGACTGATATCGTTTTCGCAGGTAACAACGGTTGAAATGGGAGACGACGGAATCGCTGTGACCACGACTTCCACAACGACTCTCCTCACCAGAACAAGGAGATCCGTAGAACAAGAAGATCAAGTTGTTGTGGAGGCCAAAGATGAGGAAGTCATCCCCCCAGAGGAAGAAGAAGAAGAAGTAGCAGTGAAGCAGGAAATCGAGCTGCCTGAGATGTCTGCACCCGAAGAGATCAACCAAGCTCAACCAGGTTTTCCATCGTGTCATACTTTTCAAGTTTAATTTTTGCATACTGCAATGTAGTAGCGAATATCAATAGTTTCAGTAGTGGAAGAAATCGCCCCTCAACCTCCCGTTGAACTCCCTGATGAGCCTGTGGAGGAAGTTGCTTACAACGAGAACGAAGAGGATGTGATTGAAGGAATGAATGGAGAGGGTGAAGAGGGAGCAGAGATGGAGAGTGAGAAGATTGGAGAGGGAGAGGAGAGACAAGAAGATGAGGGAGAGGGAGAGAGAGAGGAAGGAGCAATGGGAGATGGAAGGTCGAAGAGGAAGCAGCGAATCTGCACGGAAGAGGAGATGGCTGCGATGGCCGAGGCTGCCACGGCGGACGAGTGACTCGGTTCGTCCCTCTCTTCTCCCTCTCATGTGCCTTGGTCATCCCCTCACCCTCCAGCTATGCTGTGATTCCTTCTATCCTTTAATTCACATTTTGATTGTCCTTTAAATCTGACTTAACTACTTTCAAAAAGAGCATTATTACAATATCAACAGTCATAATTCGATGCCTTCATTGTTGTATTGCCCATTGGAGCATACTTGCACTGTCGTTTCTTTTTATCATTGTATTTCCCTTTTCAAAAAAGGAGTTAGCTGCTGTGATTTGACAGAGAGTGCTTGAGGCTGCTTGAATATTCATGGTGCATTCTTAGCATCTCATGCCTTTGCATCTTTTCTTTTCTTTCTTCGTGACTAGCAAACGATTAGCTTCTTCTATGTTCTATGCACGCATATCTCTCATGAGTTTACTTATCTGAATCCAATTCTGTTGCATGCTTCATCTCAGATTCATCGAAACGTTTAAGCCTTCAAATGCTTTGAGCGACCTTTCTTACAATGAAACCGATGTCAACATAATCGCTTATTACTACTATTACTACTACTTTCTATTATCATGCTGAAAACACAAGTTCAAGCGACAAACGATTTCATTCTTTTACACGCAAACAGACATCTTGATGGAAAGATCTCTAGTTCATTAGCTCAACGAGATTTTTTTGCTGAGAAGGTAAGTATAGTAGGTAAGCACGTAGACAACAATATAATTTGTAACCGTAATGACTTTGTTTGAGCAAGACATGAGGGAAGTGAGCGAAGAGGGAATAACTGGAGGGGACTTCTCTTCAGAGAGGAGGAGATAAGCACCGTCCGGAAGTGGAGTGGTCAGATGTGGAAGCTATGGTAATTAGAAGCTATTCCTAAAGAGCGGTGATGTGGATATCATCCAGTTCTTCTTCGAGTATCACAACTTCTTCTTCTGAGAGATAGGCGACGTCTGTCGAGTAGAATCCAGAGTCTGACGCTTAAATTATAGTTTTTGTTTTGAATAGGATTTACTATATAATGCGGAATTTTTACTAAAATTTATGGGTTAAATAGCAAGAGTCGCTTGTGAGGGAAAATGTAGCTGAAACCCGAGGGAGGGACGTCGATGGTGGCAGCCCTGACGAAGGGAGGTCGGTGCCGGCGACGAGCCTTCTCTTCGTGGTAGCCACTCTCATCCGATACCGTATCCGCTTCTCCTCGTCCACAACACTCAAACACTCTCAATCATTCTTCTTCTTATCAGAAGTACCCTTCTTCCACTGACATTCCCATTAGCAGGAGTGGAGGAGGAGGACGAAGAGCCAGGCGAAGTCGCGTCGGAAGCGGCGTAGCTGGAAGAGGAAGTGGACGCGGCGTCTCCGATCGGCTCCTCTCGGAAGCAAACCGAGTCCACATCCGACTCCGGCTCATCCTCCTGCAATTATTCTTCCATTTTCCTCTTACTCGATGTTTATATCTATGTATAACATAGTAGGACTAAAATAAATAGGACTGGCCTACCTCCAGCTCCTCATCGATGCTGCCCAGCCTAGGTGCAGATTTGGATCGGGAGACGAGAGGTCGAAAATGGAGAGAACCGGTCTGGAGGAGCTGGCGCCGTCTGGGGCAGCTGCCCGTCAAGGACGAGGTCCGCGACTTCTGCTGAGACAACTTCTCACGCCGGTACTCCTGCATTCGTATTTATTCGTTCTGTCTTTTTGCCACTTTTTCCATTTCGTTGCGTCAAATCTCATGAGACTGGAACTCTTTAAATCACCACTCTCTTACACAGTTTACAACAGAACACCTTTTCATAACCGAACACCTCGCCTTCCTTCCGCATTCTTCTTAAAATGGCGGTCCACGCCCAGAATGTTTTCGTGCATTCTTCCCCCCCCCCACTTATTGCAGAGGTCGGGAGGTTTAACGTGCTTTTGCTGGTGTGCCTTGTGGCGCGAGAGAAGGGGACAGAGAGACAGAGAGAGAGAGAGAGAGAGAGAGAGAGAGAGAAGAGGGAGAAGAGGGAGAGATAGAGACAGAGAAAATAAGCGAGAGACAGACAGACAAATGGAGAGAGTCTGGGAATCAGAGGAAAAGTGCAGATTGCCTCAAGCTCGCCCGTGAAGCGCGTCCGCTAATTCGGCTGATAATTTTGGCAGCGAAAAGGAACAAGAACGAGAGGTGACTCCCGGTGTAAATAGTAGAGGATGGAGAGCGGGCGAGAGAAAGGAAAAGAAAGAGAGAGAGAGAGAGAGAGAGAGAGAGAGAGAGAGAGATAGGGAGAGAGGGGGGACAGAGAGAGAGAGAGAAAGGAAGAGAGAGAGAGAGATAGAGAGAGAGATAGAAAGAGAGAAGGGGAGAGAGAGGGCGGTAGAGAGAAGAATGCAAGACCTCCAAGGACGAGGAAAGCCGCTAAAGACTCTCGCACTAGACATAAGCCGATAG
>CALZFC010000088.1:0-37207 GCA_945643635.1 Allodiplogaster sudhausi
CCGCCGCCACCGCCGTAACAGCCACAGCCGCCAAAGTGACCAGAGCCGAGGCGGGCGAGGAGAGGAGAATGTGGACGAGGAGAATTTGAGCACGGTCATCTCTCTGCTTTCTTTTTTTGCGCCTCTGTTTTTGGCCTACGTGGTAGTAAGGACACCAGCAAGAAAAGGTAGTAGTGTGTAGTTGTGATCAAGATGTTTGCACGGGCGAACGAGTTTTTTTCCTCTCTCTCTCTCTCTCTCTCTCTCTCTCCTTTCTCTCTTTACCTCTCAGGAACATCCGAAAGAAGAAGTACATTTTTTTACAGCTAAAAACATATTCAGAGCGTTAACAGTAGTTTTCTTCCTTAATCTTTCTTATCAAAGAAAAGAACATGAAATAAACATATGAATAAATCCTATGATTACAAGTATGACGAATTCTTCCTTAATTACTCATTTACTTCCTTAATTACTCATTATCGCCATGGCGCTCTTCATCATCTCCGTACAGCCTGCCCTGAGGAGCAGCAGAAGCGAGTGCGCCGTTATTGTTGCAGATGCATGCGCTGAAAAGATGAACGGCTAAATACCGCTCTTTTTCTCTCTCACTCTCTCACTTGCTCCCCCTCTCTCGTTATCTCTCTCCCTCTCTCTCTCTCCCTCTTTTATCAACCCACGCAAATTTTTCACTCAAACATTCGATGTATGGTAGCCTACTCTCCTATTTAGCATAGAATATTCTATTGTACTCTGTAATTCGAGAGATAATGAGGCACTAGAGATCTTGAAAGGCCTATAAAGAAATATAGTGAGAGAGAAAGGAGGGAGAGAGAGAAAGAAGGGAAAAACTAAAGTGAGGAAGAGAGTGAGATTGAGATATAAGAAGAGGAAGGGAGAAAGTGTGTGTGAAAAGGATAGAGGAATCTTTCAATATTATCGTTCGAAATTTTAGGTTTTCGGCACTGCCCCACTCGCCACCGACCACTTCGTTTTCTTCATGAGCGACCCCATGTGCTCTGCTCACATGTACAACGTTCTGATGTCTCGTCAATTGTACAGCAACGTTTGCGACCGCAGAATGACGTGAGTGAATAATTTAAACACACCTTTTTAATGTACAATCTTTAAGTACCGCTGAGAATCAATCTCTGGTCGAACGAGTTGCATCTGGCCAAAGGATCCAGCCGCACAAGCACTACTCGGACGTATGAAGAAAATTGCCACCGGGAAGGATGAACGAATCGACGAAGACAAACGTCAGGAAGCGGCTTCGGTCTACAGCAAGGGTGCCTACCAATGCAAACGTCGGGTAATTTCACGCGCCAAGAACAAGTAACTTTTTTTTCTTAATTAATATATACAAACCCATGAATATATGCAGGTACGCATCTGACGCGTTCCTCGACATCGAAAGCGTCGACAAGAAGTTCCGAAAACCACTCAACGACGATCAAGAGTGCTTCATCTGGCAAGAGGAGCAAAGCGATATGGCTGTCTTTGCATCGAAGAGGGTGCTCAAGCTGATCCATCACCACCACGCCGAGTCGTTCATAGCCGACGGCAACTTCAAGTATCGAGGTTTGTACTTTTAAAGTTTAAGTTTATAAAATATAAAATAAATATATTGTAGCGCTGGAGCAGCAGGGAGTCAATCCACAATTCTACGTCATCCTCGCCAGCATTCGTCTCGTGCTCTGGCTTCCTGGATTACTTCAAGAAGCAGTGGCTGTCGTATCCCGACAGCCTGACCACAAGTTCGGCCAAGTCTCGAACCGGACATCGAATGCAGCCGAGAGCTACTTCTCGTTAGAATTTTCTCCACTAATATTAATGTATGATTGTAAAAGACAAAGAGAAAACTATTTAAGTGGTCTCGGAAACAGTCTCAACCACGGCCGCCTGCCTCATCTCATCGACCTGGTCGAATACATCCACGATAAGGAGCTGACGTCCTTCCTTCAACTGGAAGGAGCGCGAAAAGACCCTTCCGCGCTTGACAGGTGGATGTCCAAGCACACTCGCGAGCAACGCAGTGCTGTTTCGGCCAGAATTGACAGCCTGAAGGACCGAATGAGTACCGGCGTCCCCATCCGCAAATATGAGATTCTCGCGTATCTGGACGAGATGGGCAAGAAGAACACCACTGGCAAGGATCACTAACTGTATTCATTTGCAATGCTCTGTGTTTTCTATTAATATGTATTCAGTTGTGCAAGTTTAATGAATAATAATAACTCTTTCCACAATCGAACTTAATAAACATATACCTACATATTTTCCGCGTCGGCAAATCGGCAACAACGACTCCCCCCCTTTTCCAAATCGGCAACAACGCCTCCCCCCCTTTTCCAAATCGGCAACAACGCTTCCCCCCGAAATTTGACCTAGATATTTTTTTCGCGGCAACAACGACTCGCAGCCGAAGAAAGAGATGGAGCGAAATGGAGTGAGACAGAAAGAGAGAGAGAGAGAGAGAGAGAGAGAGAGACAGGGAGCGAGGAGAGAGAGAGAGAGAGACAGAGAGAGAGAGAGAGAGAGAGAAAGAGAGAGAGAGAGAGACGGACCCGCATTGCACGGCCGGTTGCGGTATGCCACATGTGCCACAAATGGCGCGCGAGAAGTTCGCCAAGATGGCAGTCTGCGGCGAGCGCCGCTATGAGTATTAGCAGCAACGATAGGCCGCAGTAATCAGTCATCCCTTAGCGCTATTAACCTTAACCTTAGCCTCTCCTTAGCCTTAGTGTCCTTAAGCCCGGCCATAAGCTGCGCAAGCCCAGTATTCCTAGCTTCGAGCCAAGACTCGGCGAATAAAATCAAGCAGCAAGTATCACTCGTAATCGATATCGTGCAACGGATGGAGAGATCTTTCTCACGCCACTGGAAGGATTCGTCTGTGACTTTGCGCGCGAGACAACTCTCCACGACAACGGCACAAGCGCGTAGTGTAGTTTCTATCTGTGTCACTCACGTTTTTTTTTTGGAGCCTAATGGCATACTGCAGTTTGCAGAAAAAACTCAAATGGAATGCCACTCTGAAAGGCTGGCTATTAAGGATGCTATTTAACATGTAAAATGTTTTGATTGGCGAATGTAAGAGGAGAAGAAGAAAAAAAAATGTATTGATTGATTGATGAAGATTAAGAGAAGAGAAGAGAAGGAAAAAAAGATTAAGAAGAAGAAGAAGAAGAAGAAGAAGAGCGAGCTAAACGAACGGGCATAGTGAAGAAGATGAGGGCTGAGACGGCACGCCTCCACCGCAGACACTGCAACCGCCGTTTCCAGCGCCGCCGGCGCCAAGACCAAGCATCTTTCCGAGATCGGACGAGGCGAGCTCGGCGAGAGAGAGCCAGAGGTAGAGACGAAGAAAGAGTGCGACGGCGAGCGCGTGCGCTAGACCGAGAAGGAGCATGTGGTGAATCTGAAGAAGATGAGAAGAGTCTAAGAAAATTAACGAGTTGTGTACGTACAGACATGGAAAGGAAGGTTGAGCATGTGGGCAGCTAAGGCGAGAGAGAGTGAAAGGTATATTATTGAGAGGGAAAGAGAGAGAGAGAAGAGAGAGAAGAGAGAGAGAGTGAGAGAGAGGGAGTACATCGACCGCTAGCGAGAAAAGAGAGGGCATGAAGTGAGCTCGCCGGTTGGAAGCTTATAAGCATATATTTAATGGGAGAGACTAACGTACATATGTGCATACGTTGACTAATATTCTTATTATACAAAAGAGTGAATTTAACAAAACTGCTTGACTCATGACCTGACTAACTAATGAAAGCGAAGAGTCATTTAGAGATAACTTCAACAAACAAAATATAGTGTGTAATGAAAGAATAAAATAATTTAATTAGCTTTACATATAATTATGCATGTAAAGCAAAGTAAATCGCCATTTATATATCATGCAAAGTATGTCATTTTTGTTTTCAAAGAAATGCCCCACTCTCCTCCTTATAAGAAAACACTCGCAGCCGGATTCTTCCGGCAGAATGACACGCTTGTTTTCGTGCGACTCACATCAGTTGGAAACAATAAAACGAGATCATTATCAATGCAAAAACACTTCCTCTCCATTGAAAGTTGATCACTTATTGATTAATTTCTCTTGCCTGATTACTAAATTTTTTATACAACACAATAAATGTAAAAAATACGCAGTTCCTATTTTTTAAGGAAAAAGGAAATACAACTCAGAACGTGTTGATACAACGAACAACAATTGGTACCAGTGTATTGATATAAAGGTAATGTATGGACAACAATTCAATTTTATCATCAACAGACGAAAAGAAAGGAACGATCCAGACGAACACTAGTGACGGCTGTCAACAGTAAACAAGGATAAATCGACTTAAAATGTATAATATTTCCGAAGTGGGCAGAGAGAGAGCTGTTGAAAAACGACTATTTTGATCTCGAAAACTTTTCGTCTGCTTATGCTTTCTCGTCGAAGACATTGGGAAATAATTGCTACAGTCATAAGGCCTGCAAAACGTTACACAGTATTATAGACATATAATGATTAATTAATTTTTTTTTAACAGTCAGTACTTTAGACCCAAATTCGAAATGCAAGTGAGCACGAAAGTGAAAACGCAAAAGGTATTTCTCTGAGAGAGAGAGAGAGAGAGAGAGAGAGAGAGAGAGAGAGAGGAAGAGAGAGAGGGAGGCATAGGGAGAAAGAGGGAGACAAGGATAACGAGTAGAGTGAGAGAGAGAGAAAGCGAGAGATAGAGAGAGAGAGATAGAGAGAAAGAGAGAGAAAGAGAACATATGTACGGGCACAGCTGAGGCGGCAGTGGTTCCAGGCCGAGCAGCTTGCCAATTTCGTCGTCAGCCAGCGAGAAGAGCATTGCCGAGATTGGAAGGTAGACAAGGATGAATGATGGAGAGAAAATTTTTTCATCTTCAGATTGGGAAGATACTTCTGTTTTCTTCTCAATGACATGTAGCTGATTATATACATACGTACATTTGTTTGGACATAAAAAGACGGATTATGACTCACAATCAGAGTTGATCATCTCGCCAAAGTCCCTTATTACTACTATTCGACAAATAAAGAAGCAATTGTCGAGTGGATGTTGAGTCAAGAGATAGGAAGGAATTCGATAGGGATGTCATCTCATTGTCAGGAAATAGCAATCTCGTACTCCTCAAAGACGTTTTAATGTTTTGACGTTGTACTTGAGACGAGACAAAGACATAAAAGACGGCCGCGCGTCTCGGCCTATTCGTCAAATTGATTCCCGCCAATCGTCATGTCAGTATCACAACCGAATTATTTAGTAGTTTGTCCATCTTCTACCGTAGTTTCAATAACATCGCCACACCTTTCTTTACATTTGCATATGGAAGTTATAATATTTGCTTTATTTCCTTGAAATCTTATTTTTCTCGGTTGACTATAGTACATACATAAATAGATAGATGATGTACTTCTCTCGGTCTCTCACTCTAGGCACCTTCTAAACTTTTGTTGCCCACAAAAGGTGTTCATGAAAAGGTACGAACTGGCTGACGGTGAGAGCGACAATTCAATCTCAGCCGAGATCGAATGAATTGAAAAGAAAGCTATTCGCCTTGCACGATGCTTGTGCATTATTCTGGCAGTCTTTTTATTCATTCTTTTTTCTTCTTCTTCTTCTTCACAAATTAATGTTCTGCTTAATTGTTGCCACAATATATGTATTTATCACTCATGTAATGCGACGGGTGCCGATGCAAGTCATGAGTTGATCGTTGAAGAAAGGAATAGAAAAAAAATGATACAATGTCGCGCTGTCAACCGTATCTTCCCCGGGAATATCCTTAGTAGTATGATGGCGAGTAGGATCCACCGGAGCTCGCAGAGGGATAGGCAGCAGGAGCAGGGTATACTGGAGCAGGAGCAGGAGGAGGAGGCGGCGGAGGAGGATGAGCAACAGCGGTTGGAGCGAATGCGCCAGCATTATTGTTGTTGCAGATGCATGGCCTGTAATTGTGTAGTATATATATATATATATATATATATAATATATATAGAGAGAGAGAGAGAGAGAGAGAGAGAGAGAAGGTAAGACAGACTTACGGGCACGTTTGTTGCGGTGGCGGAGTAAGACCAAGCAGCTTTCCAAGATCGCCGGCGGCGAAAGTTGCTAGGAGAAGCAGAAGTTGACCGAGGACCAGAAGGAATGACGTCATCGTTAGGGCAGATAGTTCCTGTGCTCAATTGGTTGAGCTTTTAGGGAGCACTACAACTCACTTCTTTTTAAATTCGCGCCTTTTTGCCTGACATACAAGGGCGAGAGAGCATGTGATTTAGAGAGAGACAACTATAATAGTAAGGAAAATTCAAATAGATTGATTCGGGCCGAATTTGTGCTCCTTAAACTCAGGTGCGTTGCCACGAAAATGGCTCCTTTCTTCTTCTTACAACGAATGACCGCTCTGTCAGCCACTTTATAGATAGACACATCGGTATACTCTGGCAAGGAAAAAAGACGTTCAGTGGGCATAGTTGATAGTGTAATTGATAGTGTCCATTTTCCTATTCCCCATTCAACTTGCACTAATACCACATCCTCCTCTTCCAGAGATTAGATTGCTCGCTGGTCGTACCACCACATGAACATAGATTACATTCTAACTTGTAATTGTACTTCGTACTTCAAAAAAAAACAAATCCAAATTTTTAATTAAGAGATTAGCAAGAATATACATATGTACATACATGCATGCAGCGCAAATAAAATATGCTGGTAATCATCTATGTTTTAAAAGTTGACTTGAAGGGCACCTTTTTAAATTTCGCATAATAGTTTCTTCGTTATATGTAGCTTTGTAGCTTCTTCCGTGAGAATGTTATCACTCTTCTGTTTGCTCTTCGAGTTTCTTATCATAGTACAGAGTGTAATAAAAACGTTTCTCATGACATTTGTTGCTTTTGAGTTTCAGCGCAATATCCACAAATGAGATCCACATTACTTAAAGATATGGTGAAATAAATATAGAATAATATCATGTATCATATAAGATAAACACAACAAATATGGCTAACGCCACAGGGTGGGGCGAACACTATCTACCGTAGTATCCTCCTTGTTGATAGCCACTGTAGTATCCTGGTTGATATCCACCGAATCCGCCTTGGCTAGCGAGGGCATTGTTGTTGTTGCAGATGCCAGGTCTGCGAGAGTAAACCGTCTTTATATCGCAGTTGTGCGGCGATTGAACGAAAATGAATCAAAAACATGTCGCTAATAAAGAACTGAATAACTATGTAAGTGAAATTATGAAAATTAATCGGTAACTAATGACAAATCAACTAAGTGAAATATCTTACGGGCATTGCTGTTGTTGCTGCTGCGGATACAGACCGAGCAGCTTTCCGAGATCGCCAGCGGCGAGCGAAGCCAAGAGAGACATAAGCTGGATGATGGCGAAGAGGACGGAGCGCGACAATGACGTCATTGATGAAAGGGAGGAAACACTTACTAACTTAAGAAGTTAACAAAGTACGGTCACTGGATCTTCCTTCGTGGACTGGCTCTGCTCAGGCCATTCTACATATATATGACGCTCTCATCGTCAGGGCCAGAGAGCCATATGGCCAATACGGGTAGAGAACAGTTAATTGTTATGTATGTCCCCGTGTCTGCTAGTTTGCATATTCCCTATTCAACTTGCACCATATTACCATGCGTCTTCGCACGATCCTGTGGAGGCAGGGGGGACTGAGTATAGTACCATCTTTAGTCACTAACCTTTACACCACCTCTCCTTTCTGCTCCTCGCCCAACCTGTCGTCTTCGCCTCGCAACTTCCTGCGATGACGCGCAGAGCGCGTTAGAAAGATCTGTCATACATATTTTGGCCAGTCTATTGCGAATTCGCACTTACGATTCGACAGTTGACTTTCGAGTAGAGTTAACTAATAAGATGAAAATAGAGAGTGATCTGTTACTTTCTCCATTACTCTCTCCTTCTTTCTCGCTACCTCTCTCGAGCCTCTGTATTCATCTCTTTCTAACTCTTTCTCCCTCTCTAATTCTCCATCTCTCTCCTCTATCTCCTCTCTCTCTCTCTCTCTCTCTCTCTCTCTCTCTCGCTCTCTCAATCTCTCTTCCTCTCTCGACGGAGCAGCTTTCCGACGCATAGGCTTGATGAAGGCTAGAAATAGTATGTACTTACTGAAGTATTAAATTGAGAAGATAATTAAGTAAACTTACTAGATATTCCTTCGTGATAGCGACTGTCTAAGGTATGCATGTATGCAAGCTTGTCGTCAGAGTCAGAATGCACACACAATCACAGCACAGGTTGAATACAATGTGAGTGCTCTTGTTGTGACTTCTTTTTTCAGCAATTCCAAGCATTCAACTTGTCCGATCCATTGGAGGTGAGCGTTGCCTATAGTACCACCACTCTTTTATTGTCGTTGTAGAGACATATGTATGAACGTGACTGGTCTCTAATCCCTTGTTGCGTAGCTTTCATGAGTCGCACCGAATTGAGAGATTCACTCTTCATAATGCTATCTCCTTATTCCACGACCGGCCAGCTTTTTTCCTTCTTCACTTCCTTTCTTGGTATTCCTCTGCAGCGACTATCTCCTCTCGCCACATCTAATAATGAAACCACTAGATTTATTCGGCATCCTGACTATGTCAGTCCTTGTCTTGCTTTCCCTATACGCCTGGATGTTTCTGGACGGTGGCCAACTCAATCATTACGGGTTTGCTTTTTTTGATTTCTGTAAAGGGACCTTAATGGAGGGCGATCACCGAAAAATATTTCATGCAGGTTCGAATTCCAGTGATTCCTCGCTCTCATTCTCGCGTGCTATTTCGCAGGTCGCACAAACCAGCTGCGTGTAAATAGCACGCGCGAATGAGAGTGAGAATGGCCGTAGCTATTTGAAATATCACATAATTTTTTTCCTTTAAAACTGCTTTATTTTCCTGTATGCGTCTCTCGTCTTAATGCTCTTGTCATTAGCAATAAGGTACCTCTTTAATATTATCTGGCATATGATTTTAGTAATTTGAACAGAATGCGAACGGTGTCGGCGAGGGCGCCACGGCGTCGTCTGCTCTCCTCGCTCCCTTTCAACTGCTCGGCTATCGTTGCCGGAGACAGCGCAGAGATTGCTGCAGCCAAACAGTGGACGTTTAAATCGTCTCGAGTCCTTGACAAGATTCTTAAGAACCGTGACAGGTAACGTTATATTTTCCCCGTTAAAATAGAAAAATAAGGTCGTTCAATTACAAGGAAAAAGTTTTTTAAGTAGAAAAATGGAGCTTAATTAATCAACTCGATAAGATTCTCAAGAACCGTTACAGGTAATGGTTTTTTTTTAAATTATTTATTTATTTATTTTAACATTGATCTCATTCATTGAACGCACACGCAGATGCTCGCTCTATCACGAAGTCTTCGACTTTCGCAACGAGCCGCTTAGTGAAGAGGAGGCTTCTTTCCCACTTGCCTATGGAATTCTCGTCCACGCTGACTTTGTGCAGGCTAGGTTTTTTTCCATCACGATTTCTCCCTCTCTCAAACTCTCCCATATATGTACATATGTGTCGAACTCGCTCTCCATCTCGCTCGTTCCCTCTCCCTCTCTCTCGATCTCTTTCTTCCTCTCTTCCTCTCTCCCTATCTTCCTCTCTCTCCTCTCCATCCATCTGTATCCTGTCTCTCTAAAACTCTCTCTCTCCTTCTCTATCCCTTTTCTCCCTTTCTCTCTCACGGCCTTCTCTCCCTCTCTGTCTCCTTCTCTCTTCTTCTCTCTCCCTTTCCATCCCTCTTGGCAAGATATGGTTTCTACCAGTTGATGCTGATGCTCTCCGCCTTCTACCATCCTCAGAATGCGTACTGCTTCGCTGTCTCCTCTCTCGCTGACAACGCCTTTCTCCGACTCATCCACGGCCTCCCCGACTGCTTTGAGAATGTTCACGTCATTGTTTGTTTATTTATTTGAGTTATCGACATCTAATTAAATAAATTTGACGGCATTTCATTCATTCAGAATTTTTTTTTAATTCTGCATTTTTAAAGAGTAAAAGATGCGTTAAACATGAAAAAGGTAGGAAAGTATTTGAATTGTGTCTCGCTCAAGAACATTCATTGTCAAGCAGAATGCCATTATTGTTCAGCAAGTTGGGCCAATGCGCTGGGGTAACTACGAGATCATAAAGGCGGTCCACTCTTGCATGGCAACGCTGGACTCGCTCGATCACAAGTGGAGATACTTTCAGGTGATGCGCTCTTTCTCCTCTCTCTTCCTTCTCCATGTCCTTTCCAATCTATCTCTCTCTGTGTCTTCCTTCTCTCTGCCCTTTCCTCTCTCTCTCTCTCTCCCTCTCTCTCTCTCTCGTCTCTCTCTTTGTCCTTTCCATGCTATCTCTCCCTCGCCCTCTTCCTACTCGCATTGTCAGTCCTCCCTTCTTTATCTCTAACTCTGTCATCCTTCTCCCTCTTTCCCTCTCTCCCTCTTCATCTTCGTCCTCTACAGTATCTCTCCGGCGTGGATGCTCCACTTCGCACAAATCTTGAGATGGTCCGGATCTTCCGCGCACTTAATGGATCAGTGAATGCTGAAGTTAAAGAATTCCAGCATGATCGTTATCAAGGAAAGAAGCCAGAGGTGAGAAAAATAATAATACTAATAATAATAATAAAAATGAAAATGAATACTGTCTTGATCATCAAGTTCTTCTGAATAATATTTTTTCTTTAAAAAATAAATCCCAAAATTGAGAGTTCGCCTTTGCCAATCTACAAATCGTCAATGTCTTCTCTGGTGCCTCGCGCCGCTGTTCACGTTTTAGTGACCAATCCACGGGCGCTAGAACTTTTACGCTTTCTTGATGTTTGACTATACATACATATATCATATTTTTTTCAATAACTGATGTCCTTCAAACTCACCAACAATCTCTTCAGGGAATAAGCATCCCGGACGAAGCCTACTGGGCAACCGTTGCCGGCAATCCAAAAAGTATGAGGAATATTATTAATAGGTATTCTAGAATTGAAAGTGTATATTGGCTATCCGGAATACTCCTTTTGTTGTCGCAGTTCTCTCACTTCCCGGAGGATGGAATGCTCAGACGATTGTCGAGGCGCGCCTTAAAACAAACGAGAAAAACGGCAGCTTGCCAGTTACGTCTTCCATTCATGTATGTACATATGTATGTAGTATAACATGAAAGTTACTGGATCAAAAGAGGCGTTGAGATGGAGAAAGAGAGACAAGAAGATAGAAAGGAGAAATTTAAAAAGGTAGAATAATGTACGAAAGAGATCACGTCATAAGCCTACTGTTGAGCATAGATCACCTGCGAGCACCCTCCATGCATTACGCAAAACTACATCAGCCGATATCAAGTGTGGTACGAGGCAGAGAGGTGCAAAGGTCAGCGTTTGTTTTTTTAAATTACCTTTCTGAATTACCCTCTTTTAATATTTTTTTAAAATTACCTTTTCAATCACCTTTATTAATTACCTAAATAATTAGCGCCTCTTTTGAAGGTATATTTACGCACTCGTCCTGTGCGTTCGGCGTGGAAGATCTCGCGTCGCTCGTGAAGCAGCCTGAGCTTGTCGTTCACAAGCTGTACATTAACGTACAGCCGGCCGCTCTCTTCTGCCTTCTTCAGGTGCGCCGTTTCTTATTCCTTCCTTTGCCTAGTGATTGAAAGATCTATTCCAGAGATCGATGGTCATAACACAAATCACCTGTCTTATATTTGTTTATCTTATCTTGTTCTTTATAAGATAAGATAATATCAGATAAGATACTGTTATATGTTGCAAGACACCGAAGCTGTTGAAATAAAATATTTATTATGATTTATTGCGAATAGTGATTACTATGCAGCTATCGTGATTACTAAGAGCAATGACTTATAAAGAAGCCTTTTACACAACAGGAAGTGGCACGGCGCAGTGCATCGCCGGATCTTCATTTCAACTACGAGCAATACGCTCGGCTACCTCAGGTAAAACCTACATATAACATATATACATACGTATATGCCCCTTTAAAGAGGCTGTTGTTTTTTTTTATAGATTAAAGAGGAATAAAGTTTCTGATTATTTAAGTTTCATATCATTATAAGACGCTATTTTCTATTTTTTTTTACCTTAAAAACTACCTCATTCCTGAAGAAAACAACATGCAAAACGGGAGATGCAGACAGTAAAGTTCCCTCTGTACCGCTCCTTGCCGGGTCCGACGGTGTTTCGGATTGAGGAAAAGGAAGAAGGATAAGGAAAGGAGTACGACCAGTGAGGGTGCAGGGAGAGAGTTAGACGACAGAGATAGAACAGTCCTGGAGGACTCGTGAGAGATACAGCAAAGAGTGTTGCTGGCGAGACTGTCTCGCCGTACGATATCTCGGCGCTCGTGTTAGAGGCCATCATGGTGAAAGAGGGAAACACCTTGTAATCGTTCCTTTGTGGCAAAGACAAAGATTTTAATTAGTACGATAAATTTAAAGATTTACAGCTCCTTTAATAAGACATTTCGCTGCGCAGGTTGAAATGGCACACGACGTACCAATCGAGAAATTGAGCCGTCTCGACTGGATTCGCTAATATTTCGTCATTAAATACATATTATATTTATAAACATCAACTTGAATAAGAATAGGCAAGGATTTGAACAATTCTTCCTCTCTCATAATCACGTGCTATTTGTAGTGCTTCGTATGTACCCTACCTTCTCTTGTTAGGCAGAATACTACACTAGGTATTTGCTTTTCCTTAGTGCAATAAATCTGACAGTTTTTTGTTTGTTTGCGAATCGGTCATATACAAGGGAGCTCTATTTGTTGTCATCTCATTAAAACAATGCTTTGACTTTAAAATACAAACCAAAAAAATCCTTTTTC
Organism: Allodiplogaster sudhausi; assembly: GCA_945643635.1. Classification (NCBI taxonomy): domain Eukaryota; kingdom Metazoa; phylum Nematoda; class Chromadorea; order Rhabditida; family Diplogasteridae; genus Allodiplogaster; species Allodiplogaster sudhausi. The sequence goes on from CALZFC010000088.1 coordinate 12,855, forward strand.
GATAGAAGAATGTCACAGGAGACGATAAGGAGAGTTCAAGGAAATGAAAACTGATAACTAAAGTTTGGATGGCATGGGCACTGTTTGGTTTTTGATGACTGCGATCACCGAACCTTCTTCACTACAACAGCACAAAAACTGTTCAAACGAGAGTAGTATGAGAACAAAGGCTCTAAGGTGGAAAAACTTACAAACCGCAAACTGAAAAAAAAGAAAAGCAAACTTTGTATTGCGACCAAGGAAAAGTGGCCTACTTACATTTCTGTGATGTTCACTAATTTTGAATATTCCGCTATCAAAGCGCAGTTTTAATTTTTTTTCTATCGTCAGCACGGTTAAACATGATACATTCTAACTTCAGGGACATTCGTTTAGCTTATACTAAAAATAATTTTTTTTACATGTTTTTTTAAAATATGTATATGAATGTGATGATGATCATCAGCTCACGCACAATCAGTTTGCTCTTCGCTCTCGATTCGCGCAGCTTTCGTTCAACAATGGATCCAGAGCTGATAATTATACACTTTGAAGACAAATTTTTCCATAACCGGCCAGTTTTTTTTTTACTTCTTCACTTCCTTTCTTGGTATTCCTCTGCAGCGACTATCTCCTCTCGCCACATCTAATAATGAAACCACTACATTTATTCGCTATCCTGATTTTCTCAGTCCTTGTCTTGCTTTCCCTATTCGCCTGGATGATGTTTCTGGACGGTGGCCAACTCTATCATTACGGGTTTGGTTTTTGATACATATCTGTCCAGGGACCTTAAAAACTGGCTTAATTTTCCTCTCTGCGTCTCTCGTCTTGCAATGCTCTTTTCATTAGCATTAACGTAGTAGTTTCTAACAATAAGCTCCATGGACAGCTCCTATAATCTCTCTCGATTATCCGGCGATTAAACAGCATGCGAGAGCGGCCACGTCGTCTTCTTCTCTCCTCGCTCCCTTTAGTTACTCTGGCAACTCAAAGAGAAGCACGGTTTCTAGGTTGCTAGCGGTATGTTATGTCTCCTTTTCCTATTCCCCATTCAACTCGCATTGACAATAAGAACCCTCCGGCCTCTTCCAGAGATACCTGGTCTTTTTCTTGTTCTACAACCAGCTAATAATGAAACCCCTACATTTATTCGGCGTCCTTATCCTGTCCATCGTTGTCTTGCTTGCCCTCTACGCCTGGATGTTTCTGGACGTTCTCCAACTCTATCAATACTGGTTTACTCATCTCATTATTTATTTATTTATCTTAAATGAAATTAATTTATTTCAATGTGACAGCTTAGAAAAATGGGAAGCAATGATTGCCTAAGTAAGTGCAAATAAAGAAATAGTCTTTTTGGGAAGGGAAGGGGAGGGGAGTTATAGAGATCGACATTCGAGTCGGTGGCGCTTCTTCCTCTATTACACAAAAAAAATATTGTTTGCAACAGCATTGTTTCGGCGCAAAACGGAAACAATATTGTTTGATATATCAAACAATTTGTTTGAATTGTTTGATATATCAAACAATATTGTTTCAGTTTTGCGCCAAAACAATTGTTGTTTCAAGCTATTTTTTCTGTGTGTATATGTCAGACATATGTGATTTAATTTGATTGAACAGCACGAGAACGTCGCCGCTTTCCTCCGAGTCCTTCTCACAATCAACGAGAGCTCCACGACGACCTCTTCTCTTCTCGCTTCCTTACAATTGCACGGCGATCGTTGCCGGAGAGAGCGCAGAGATTGCAGCAGCCAAGAAGTGGACTTTTAACTCATCTCAAGTACTTGGCAAGATTCTTACGAACCGTGACAGGTTTATTTTTTTAATTTCAATATTTTCTTCGTTAAAATGTATTTATTTATTTACTTATTCATTTAAGAGAGCCTCTCTATAAGACTCAAGGAGGCTTGTATAGGCTCCTGCCCTGAGGAATTTTTGTTTTGTTTTACTTTGAAAACTTTATGAGGGATGTATCCCTTGTTCATAACGAAGTCTACGCGGTCAGAAAGTTTAGAAAAAAATTTTCACTTAGATATAAGTCGTAATGTTCATAAATTTAGGATGACCATATCTAACGTTATACTTAATATTTCTCAATATTCTTTTCAACGTTCGATTTCTTGTCGAAAACTACACAAAAAAGTCCCAGATGACCATATTCGAAAAATTAAAATTTTTATAACTTTTGGTCAATTGAATTTTTTGAAATGTCGTTTTCAGGCACTAACTTTTATTATTATTATGACTTGCAGAAAACTGAATCTTCCATAAGAAAGAGGGGAAAAAATTACACATAATATGTGTCTACGAGGAAAAATCTCCGATACTTTTTTTGGGTATCTGCATTTGAATATGGGTTTCTGAGCAAATTTCGGCTTTGGCTGCAAACCATAATTTCTTTCAAACTTCATCAATTTTAAAACCGAATAGTCCATTCGATGTAATTTTTTATCCTCTTTAAAATAGTATATACTTTGTTTGCAAAAGAAATTAGTCTAAAGGCCTAAAATTCACTTTTTGTGGTTTTGGCCAATTTCTGGTGTTAAAATACTCGTTCTTTGGACCAGTAATGGGTCATATAAACCGACTTTCCACATAATGTTTACTCTACAAGAACGAGCAGTTAAACTGAGTCGGATACAGCTTTTTCATCAAAATCTGAGGATATTTTTTGGGAATACGTATTTGAATGCTGACTGCGGCGATATTGCTGAATATTTTTTAGCAAATATTTACAATTAGTTTTTTTGAAATATCTAACACCCAATAATCTGTATTCCCGAATTCTTTGCAGTTCTTTCATGATATACCACTCAAAAGTACTCAAAATGTCCAGAAATTTCATTTTTACGAGCCAAGATGGCGAAATAAATGTACGAAAACTCCTTCGAAGCCAACTATCAGGTCATTTGTGAGCCGGATTGCCAGAAAGGTCATAACCATTCGAAAGAGCAGAGACTTTTACATAATATATCCACCGATGAAAGATCAAAACCTGTATATGTTTCAGAAATCTTGAAATTTAGAAAAAAATCGACTACAGGATTCGACTATTTTGAGCTGTTCTGCGATAGCTGTTAAAAATGGAAACTATGTTCGGAAAACTCTACAATAATGTTTGTTGAGACGAGAAACATGAATTTGATGTTCATTTTCTACTTTTGAGTACCATCCATGGTACTTTTGCCAGAAGAATGAAATATAAAATGTAAAAAAAATTCATTTCGATCAAGCGTACCATGGATGGTACTCAAAAGTAGAAAATGAACATGAAATTCATGTTTCTCGTCTCAACAAACATTATTGTAGAGTTTTCCGAACATAGTTTCCATTTTTAACAGCTTTCGCAGAACAGCTCAAAATAGTCGAATCCTGTAGTCGATTTTTTTCGAAATTTAAAGATTTCTGAAACATGTACAGGTTTTGCTCTTTCAGTATCGGAGATTTTTCCTCGTAGACACATATTATGTGTAAGTTTTTCCCCTCTTTCTTATGGAAGATTCAGTTTTCTGCAAGTCCTAATAATAAAAAAAGTTATTGCCTGAAAACGACATTTCAAAAAATTCAATTGACCAAAAGTTATAAAAATTTTAATTTTTCGAAAATGGTCATCTGGGACTTTTTTGTGTAGTTTTCGACAAGGAATCGAACATAGAAAAGAATACTGAGAAATATTAAGTATAACGTTAGATATGGTCATCCAAAATTTATGAACATTACGACTTATATCTAAGTGAAAAAATTTTTTCTAAACTTTCTGACCGCGTAGATTTCGTTATGAACAAGGGATACATCCCTCATAAAGTTTACAACGCTATACTAAACAAAAATTCCTCGGGGTAGGCGCTCCTCGATCCATACAGAGAGGCTCTCTTAACGCACATGTACTATAACTTAAGAGAGGATGTCAGTAAGACTCGAGCAGGGCCCTATTATGGCCTGCCCTAGGAATTTTTTTTCGAATTTCTTCACCAAAATTGATTACAGTATACAACTCGACATGGTGAACAAAATAGGCTATATTTCAAAGTTGAAAAACATTTTCCGCGCGAGACCCAGTACAGTAATCTTTAAAATTGCATTGATCATAAGTCGCTTCAAACTTATTATTAGACAACCATCTAGATATCATTGGATAGCTGATTGGACGGGCTTTAATTTTCATGTTGATGATGTTTTCATAAATTTGATTTTGACCCTAAAATACGGCCCTAAAGATTTTCGGAGGTGGTTTTTGGCAAAATTTTGCATTTTCTGTTCATTTCCACAAAACCGCTCCTGCATATTCTTAATGTACTTGAAATTTGCTACAATATATGTCTCTTTCAAAAAAATAAGCGTCCCGGACTATGGTTCCCAGAGGCTTGAACACGATCCAGTATAAACTGAAGGCACAAGTGAATCCTCCAAATTATCTGTTTTTAGGTTCTCGCTTTCGACCGCTTCGGAAATAATCCTTTTTCAGTTGAATGTTAATCGAATGGGGATTAATTTTCATATGGATTACCATTTTCAAAAAGTACTTTTCAGCCCTAAAAGACGGCCCCCGTCATTGTCGAAGGGACTTTTCGAATGGTTTTAGACAAATTATGCATTTTCCGTTCATTTCCACAAAACCGATCCTGCATATTCTTAATGTACTTGAAATTTGCTACAATATATGTCTCTTACAAAAATATTAAGCGTCCCGGACTATGGTTCCCAAAGGCTTGAATTCCCGGTGGTCGCCAAATGGCTTAGGCATGGAACGGCGGGGACGCTTTTACTCGGAGTTTTGACGTGATTTTGCTTTTTCAAAATGTTGTGTCACATCTTCTATTTTTGTAATAATGAGTCACATTTTATAATGTTTTATCTTGCAACAGCATTCGAACACAGGAATAAAATAGTAGTGAGAATCATCCTGAGCTGTAGACTTCATGCTTACCTTTGTATCTCTTTGGTTCTACATCCTCAGAAGAAATATCGATATTGTCTTCCACTGCACTCCTAAGTTCGTCCTGCTCACTTCCGAATATGGGCTCAGAGTAGATGTCCATTTCAGCTTCATAGTCTTCCAAATTTAGCTGATCTATCTCGCTCGCGTTGTCTTTAACCGTGGGATCTGTCGTCGTGCTGGCTTGAGTACTTGTCGAGACGTTCGCATTCCTTCTTTTTGATGCAAGGCTGGCGAATATACTCCCGATTTGTTGATAGTTCAACAGCTCACTCGGGGAAAAGAGTAGTTTTCCATCTTGACCAATTTCCTCGCGCATTCTTTTCTGCAATTGACGAGGGTCAAGCTTCTTCTTGGTGTTTATTCCTTCGTTGAAAGCTGCAATGACGTATTCCTTCGAGCTTGGCGGTAGACGAGCTGATTTCTTACGCTCGCGCAATGCCCATCCTTTCTTCTGGCGAATCCCTAATTCGTTCACTTCCACCAATGACTCGACGGCCTCGTTGACTTCCTTGAGAGGATTTGCGTTTTCTCCTTCCAACACTGGCCGTATTGCTTCAGGGCGTAGTCACGAAGAGTGACCCGTTCAGAGACTCGCCTATGAATTCCTAGCAAGATGTGCCTTTCCAGGTTAAAGGAGCGAACGAATTCCGCTGTACAGGATTCGTCAGGACACCTGTACACGTCACCATGATGTTGACATGAGCCTGCAAAGCTCAGTGATGAATCGAGAGCGTCATCAGGGGCTGCGCAGTCGTGGGCATACAAATTGTCGTTTTCTGTCGTCTCGTCTTCAAGTGTTTCCCTTATTGACTGGGAATAGAGAGTTCTCGCCCAGAACGTATTAGGTTCGGATGGCAATCTTCCCGCTGAGGATGCAACAAGAAATTGAGCTTCATTAGGCTTCAGAGTAGTGTAAGGAACTTCTTTCCCGATTCCGAGGGTCGAATGGCGGTGTACACGAATGAAGTCGCGCTCGAAGAGAAATGTGTTGAAGTTTGTAATGCCAACCAGCTTTGACTTGGAAGTAGCTCCTCGTTCAATTGTTCCAGTATAGCATGACAGCATGACAAGTGAGGAACGAGCGAAATGATTGAAGTCCACAAGGTTTGTAATCAGCACACAATTACGAACAGTGCAAACAGAAATCACTAAAACCTTCTGTGACAAATAGACAAATACCGACGATCACATCACCATGTTTCCGCTGAGCGAACTTAAAATAGATCACATACATAGTATGTACTGGTAATAACATATCTTGAACATCTCAGGATGATTCTCCCCACTATTTTATTCCAGTGTTCGAATGTTGTTACAAGATAAAACATTATAAAATGTGACTCATTATTACAAAAAAAGAAGATTTGACACAACAGTTTGAAAAATAAAATAAAATCACATCAAAACTTCGAATAAAAGCCTCTCCGCCGTACCAAGCCTAAGCCACTTGGCGATCACCGGGAATTCAAGCCTTTGGGAAACATAGTCCGGGCGCTTAATTTTTTCGAAAGAGACGTATATCATAGCAAATTTCAAGCACTTTAAGAATATGTAGGAGCGGTTTTGTGGAAATGAACGGAAAATGCATAATTTGTCAAAAAACCTTCGAAAAGTCCTCAAAAATCCTTCGAAAAGTCCCTTCGACAATGACGGGGGCCGTCTTTTAGGGCTGAAAAGTACTTTTTGAAAATGGTAATCCATATGAAAATTAATCCCCATTCGATTAACATTCAACTGAAAAAGGATTATTTCCGAAGCGGTCGAAAGCGAGAACCTAAAAACAGATAATTTGGAGGATTCACTTGTGCCTTTAGTTTATACTGGATCGTGTTCAAGCCTCTGGGAACCATAGTCCGGGACGCTTAATTTTTTTGAAAGAGACATATTTTATAGCAAATTTCACGTAGTTTAAGAATATGTAGGAGCGGTTTTGTGGAAATGAACAGAAAATGCAAAAGGTTGCCAAAAACCACCTCCGAAAATCTTTAGGGCCGTATTTTAGGGTCAAAATCAAATTTTATGAAAACATCATCAACATGAAAATTAAAGCCCGTCCAATCAGCTATCCAATGATAGCTCGGTGGTTGTCTAATAATAAGTTTGAAGCGAGTTATGACACATGTAAATTATAAGGTTACTGTACCTGGTCTCGCGCGGAAATTTTTTTCATGTTTGAAATACAGCTAAATGTGTTCGCCGTCTCGAGATGTATACGGGAACCAATTTTGGGGAAAAAATTCGACAAAAAATTCCTAGGGCAGGCCTTGATCGAAGGGTACTGACATGCTCTCTTAATTAATTAATTAAAAATTGACATTTTAATTGAATGTGAAAAAAAAAACCACAGATGCTCGCTCTATCACGAACTCTTCGACTTTCGCCTCGAGCCGCTTAGTAAAGAGGAGGCTTCTTTCCCACTTGCATATGGCATTCTCGTCCACTCTGACTTTGTGCAGATTTGGGTTTTTTTTTCGCTCCCCCCTCTCTCTTTCTCTCAACCTCTATTGCGAACTCTCTCTACCTCTTGCCATCTTTATCACTCTCTCTTTCTCTGTCTCCCGATCTCTTTCTACCTCTCCCTCGCCCTCTCTCTTTATCTCTCTCCATATTTCTCAACCTTCTCTCTCGCCATCTCTCCCTCTCTCTCTCTCGACAAGATATGACTTCTTCCAGGTGCTGCTGATGCTCTCCGCCTTCTATCATCCTCAGAATGCGTAGTGCTTCGCTGTCTCCTCTCTCGCTGACAACGCCTTTCTCCGTCTCGTCCACGGTCTCCCCGACTGCTTTGAGAATGTCCACGTCATTGTATGTGAGATTTCAATCGATCCAGAACGAATCCAAAACATTCCAAGGTAAACAAAACGTTCCATTTGTTCAGCAAGTTGGGCCAATGCGCTGGGCTAACTACGAGATCATCAAAGCGGTCAACTCTTGCATGGCAACGCTGGACTCGCTCGATCACAAGTGGAGATACTTTCAGGTGAAGCGCTCTTTCTCTTGCTGTCCCTCTCGCTTCCTTCTCTCTGTCCTTTCCTATCTACTTCCTCCTCACTCTTCCTTCTCTTTCTCCTTTCATCTCTATCTCTCCCTCTCAATTCCTTTTCCCTGCATTTCCCTCTTTATCTCTCTCTCTCCCTCTAACTGTCCCTCTCTCTCTCTTTCTCTCTCTCTCTCTCTTTCTCTCTCTCTCTCTCTTCCTGCTCTCTGTATCTATCCTTATCTCTTTCTACCTCTCCTTCTTTCTCTACAGTATCTCTCCGGCGTGGATGCTCCTCTTCGCACAAATCTTGAGATGGTGCGAATCTTTCGCGCACTCAATGGATCGGTCTATGCTGGAGTTGAAGAATTCCAGAAACGTCGTTATCAAGGAAAGAAACCAGAGGTGCGCATTTTAATAATATTCGAAATTTTTTTTATCATTTATGCGCTCCTAATCTTCTACTAAGAAATGCCGGTCTTGCCTTTTTCCAAGGGCCCAGTCCCTGATTGTAGAATAAACTTGTAAACTTGTGCTCTTCTTCTAAATATTACTATTTTTCTCTTTAAAATACCAAAGTTTCAGGATTCGCCTTTGCCTCACTACAAGTCGTCATTGTCCTCTCTCATGCCACGCGCTGCCATTCACGTTTTAGTGACCAATCCACGGGCGCTCCAACTTTTGCGCTTTCTCGACGTTTGGCCATATATATATATATATTTTTTTTCATCCATATGTACCTTTCTTCTTCTCAATAACTTCTTGTGTCCTTCTTTTCACACTCCAATTCTCTTCAGGGACTTATCGTCCCGGACGAGGCTTACTGGGCGGCAGTTGCCGGCAATCCTACACGTATGATCCATATGAATATATTCCTAATAATATCCTAGACTTGAAAGTGTATGTCGATAACCGGAACACTCCTTTTGTTCTCTGTTGTTCTGAAACTTTCCGGCGGATGGAGTGCTCAGGCGATTCTCAAGGCGCGTCTCACTCTTAAAACAGGCGAGAAAAACGACAGCTCGGCGGCAGTTATTAATCCCCCACTTTCTTACTCTTCTTACATACATAGATGTATGTATGTATTTGGAATTATATAAAAGATACTGGCTCAAGCAAGAGGCAGCGAGAGTGAGAAAGATAGAGAGAGAGAGAGAGAGAGAGAGAGAGAGAGAGAGAAAGAGAAAGAGAGAGATAAAAGGTAAAAAAAATGGAATGTGAACATGCCATGACATTTTTTGAGTACAGGTCAGCTGCGAGCACCCTCCATGCATTACACGATACTACATCAGCCGATATCAAGTATGGCTGGGATCAAAAACGAGGTGCAAAGGTTAGAGCTTTCAAATTTTTTTTTAAATTATCTTTTAAATTACATCTTTTAATTACCAATGCACCCCCCTCCCCTTTTTGAAGGTTTGTTCACGCACGAGTCGTGTGTGTTCGGGCTGGAAGACGTTCCCTCTCTCGTGAAGCAGCCTGAGCTTGTCGTCCACAAGCTCTATATGAATGTCCAGCCGGCCGCTCTCTTCTGCCTTCTTCAGGAATCACTTGTTATACCTTCCCCGTGATTTAGTGAAAGATCTATTCCAGAGATGGTTGGTCGAACCGCCAATCCACCTGTTTTATCTTATCTTATTTTAATTTTTTTATAAGATAAGATTCGATTAGATAAGATAAAGAAGCCTATTACACAATAGGAAGTGACACGGCGTAGTGCATCGCCGGATCCTCATTTCAACTACGAGCAATACGCTCGGCTACCTCAGGTACATACATATTTACATACCCCATTAATTAATTAAATTTAATTTATCGTGCGTCAAATAAGAAGATATTTAATGTGGCAGCATTAAAATAGGATAATAAATAGCTCGTCCAATTGGAAAATAGTAAAAATAGATAATTGTAATTAATTACCTTAAGGGTGGGTGGGATTGACGAATACGATATTAAATCCGACATTCATCGTCAATCATACGAACGCTGCACAGGTAGAAATGGCACACGGCGTTCCAATCGAGAAATTGAGCCGACCCGATTGGATTCTCGCCAATATTTCGTCATTGAATCAGTAATGATTTATTTATTCGTCTTCGAACTCTTCGATAACTCTTCTTTCTTCTTCCCCTTGTCTGTGTTTGTAGGGCTTCGTATGTACATATGTACCATACCTTCTCTTGTTACGACGAATACCACTGGGTATCTCTGCGTTTCCTCAGTTCAATGAATCTGGCAGTCTATTCTTCTTCGTTGTTTGCGAACCGGCCATGGAGGAGTGAGAGCTCTGCTTAGATTGTCTTCTTGTTACTGCAAGTTTTTTTTCTTTCGAGTTAAATCATACTTTATTAGGAAATGATTATCAGTAAATGTGTTCATCCGTTTGTGCAGCTCTTGTCAAACCTTCTCTTTCCTACGTACATTCTGATGGCAGTGAAAGAATATGTTGCAAATAAGGAGAAGTACAGCGTGGCCGGTGAAAACCATTCTCCGTTGGCCCGCAATGCAGAGATAGATAGTGACCGAGAGAGTTAGAGAGGGCGAGAGAGAGAGAGAGTTAGAGAGGGCGAGAGAGAGAGAGAGTTAGAGAGGGCGAGAGAGAGAGAGAGAGTTAGAGAGGGCGAGAGAGAGAGAGAGTTAGAGAGGGCGAGAGAGAGAGAGAGTTAGAGAGGGCGAGAGAGAGAGAGAGTTAGAGAGGGCGAGAGAGAGAGAGAGTTAGAGAGGGCGAGAGAGAGAGAGAGTTAGAGAGGGCGAGAGAGAGAGAGAGTTAGAGAGGGCGAGAGAGAGAGAGAGTTAGAGAGGGCGAGAGAGAGAGAGAGTTAGAGAGGGCGAGAGAGAGAGAGAGTTAGAGAGGGCGAGAGAGAGAGAGAGTTAGAGAGGGCGAGAGAGAGAGAGAGTTAGAGAGGGCGAGAGAGAGAGAGAGTTAGAGAGGGCGAGAGAGAGAGAGAGTTAGAGAGGGCGAGAGAGAGAGAGAGTTAGAGAGGGCGAGAGAGAGAGAGAGTTAGAGAGGGCGAGAGAGAGAGAGAGTTAGAGAGGGCGAGAGAGAGAGAGAGTTAGAGAGGGCGAGAGAGAGAGAGAGTTAGAGAGGGCGAGAGAGAGAGAGAGTTAGAGAGGGCGAGAGAGAGAGAGAGTTAGAGAGGGCGAGAGAGAGAGAGAGTTAGAGAGGGCGAGAGAGAGAGAGAGTTAGAGAGGGCGAGAGAGAGAGAGAGTTAGAGAGGGCGAGAGAGAGAGAGAGTTAGAGAGGGCGAGAGAGAGAGAGAGTTAGAGAGGGCGAGAGAGAGAGAGAGTTAGAGAGGGCGAGAGAGAGAGAGAGTTAGAGAGGGCGAGAGAGAGAGAGAGTTAGAGAGGGCGAGAGAGAGAGAGAGTTAGAGAGGGCGAGAGAGAGAGAGAGTTAGAGAGGGCGAGAGAGAGAGAGAGTTAGAGAGGGCGAGAGAGAGAGAGAGTTAGAGAGGGCGAGAGAGAGAGAGAGTTAGAGAGGGCGAGAGAGAGAGAGAGTTAGAGAGGGCGAGAGAGAGAGAGAGTTAGAGAGGGCGAGAGAGAGAGAGAGTTAGAGAGGGCGAGAGAGAGAGAGAGTTAGAGAGGGCGAGAGAGAGAGAGAGTTAGAGAGGGCGAGAGAGAGAGAGAGTTAGAGAGGGCGAGAGAGAGAGAGAGTTAGAGAGGGCGAGAGAGAGAGAGAGTTAGAGAGGGCGAGAGAGAGAGAGAGTTAGAGAGGGCGAGAGAGAGAGAGAGTTAGAGAGGGCGAGAGAGAGAGAGAGTTAGAGAGGGCGAGAGAGAGAGAGAGTTAGAGAGGGCGAGAGAGAGAGAGAGTTAGAGAGGGCGAGAGAGAGAGAGAGTTAGAGAGGGCGAGAGAGAGAGAGAGTTAGAGAGGGCGAGAGAGAGAGAGAGTTAGAGAGGGCGAGAGAGAGAGAGAGTTAGAGAGGGCGAGAGAGAGAGAGAGTTAGAGAGGGCGAGAGAGAGAGAGAGTTAGAGAGGGCGAGAGAGAGAGAGAGTTAGAGAGGGCGAGAGAGAGAGAGAGTTAGAGAGGGCGAGAGAGAGAGAGAGTTAGAGAGGGCGAGAGAGAGAGAGAGTTAGAGAGGGCGAGAGAGAGAGAGAGTTAGAGAGGGCGAGAGAGAGAGAGAGTTAGAGAGGGCGAGAGAGAGAGAGAGTTAGAGAGGGCGAGAGAGAGAGAGAGTTAGAGAGGGCGAGAGAGAGAGAGAGTTAGAGAGGGCGAGAGAGAGAGAGAGTTAGAGAGGGCGAGAGAGAGAGAGAGTTAGAGAGGGCGAGAGAGAGAGAGAGTTAGAGAGGGCGAGAGAGAGAGAGAGTTAGAGAGGGCGAGAGAGAGAGAGAGTTAGAGAGGGCGAGAGAGAGAGAGAGTTAGAGAGGGCGAGAGAGAGAGAGAGTTAGAGAGGGCGAGAGAGAGAGAGAGTTAGAGAGGGCGAGAGAGAGAGAGAGTTAGAGAGGGCGAGAGAGAGAGAGAGTTAGAGAGGGCGAGAGAGAGAGAGAGTTAGAGAGGGCGAGAGAGAGAGAGAGTTAGAGAGGGCGAGAGAGAGAGAGAGTTAGAGAGAGAGAGAGAGAGAGAGAGAGAGGGCGAGTTAGAGAGGTTAGAGAGAGAGAGAGAGAGTTAGAGAGGGCGAGAGAGAGAGAGAGTTAGAGAGGGCGAGAGAGAGAGAGAGTTAGAGAGGGCGAGAGAGAGAGAGAGTTAGAGAGGGCGAGAGAGAGAGAGAGTTAGAGAGGGCGAGAGAGAGAGAGAGTTAGAGAGGGCGAGAGAGAGAGAGAGTTAGAGAGGGCGAGAGAGAGAGAGAGTTAGAGAGGGCGAGAGAGAGAGAGAGTTAGAGAGGGCGAGAGAGAGAGAGAGTTAGAGAGGGCGAGAGAGAGAGAGAGTTAGAGAGGGCGAGAGAGAGAGAGAGTTAGAGAGGGCGAGAGAGAGAGAGAGTTAGAGAGGGCGAGAGAGAGAGAGAGTTAGAGAGGGCGAGAGAGAGAGAGAGTTAGAGAGGGCGAGAGAGAGAGAGAGTTAGAGAGGGCGAGAGAGAGAGAGAGTTAGAGAGGGCGAGAGAGAGAGAGAGTTAGAGAGGGCGAGAGAGAGAGAGAGTTAGAGAGGGCGAGAGAGAGAGAGAGTTAGAGAGGGCGAGAGAGAGAGAGAGTTAGAGAGGGCGAGAGAGAGAGAGAGTTAGAGAGGGCGAGAGAGAGAGAGAGTTAGAGAGGGCGAGAGAGAGAGAGAGAGTTAGAGAGGGCGAGAGAGAGAGAGAGAGTTAGAGAGGGCGAGAGAGAGAGAGAGTTAGAGAGGGCGAGAGAGAGAGAGAGTTAGAGAGGGCGAGAGAGAGAGAGAGTTAGAGAGGGCGAGAGAGAGAGAGAGTTAGAGAGGGCGAGAGAGAGAGAGAGTTAGAGAGGGCGAGAGAGAGAGAGAGTTAGAGAGGGCGAGAGAGAGAGAGAGTTAGAGAGGGCGAGAGAGAGAGAGAGTTAGAGAGGGCGAGAGAGAGAGAGAGAGAGGGCGAGAGAGAGAGAGAGTTAGAGAGGGCGAGAGAGAGAGAGAGAGTTAGAGAGGGCGAGAGAGAGAGAGAGTTAGAGAGGGCGAGAGAGAGAGAGAGTTAGAGAGGGCGAGAGAGAGAGAGAGTTAGAGAGGGCGAGAGAGAGAGAGAGAGTTAGAGAGGGCGAGAGAGAGAGAGAGTTAGAGAGGGCGAGAGAGAGAGAGAGTTAGAGAGGGCGAGAGAGAGAGAGAGTTAGAGAGGGCGAGAGAGAGAGAGAGTTAGAGAGGGCGAGAGAGAGAGAGAGTTAGAGAGAGAGAGAGAGAGTTAGAGAGGGCGAGAGAGAGAGAGAGTTAGAGAGGGCGAGAGAGAGAGAGAGAGTTAGAGAGGGCGAGAGAGAGAGAGAGTTAGAGAGGGCGAGAGAGAGAGAGAGTTAGAGAGGGCGAGAGAGAGAGAGAGTTAGAGAGGGCGAGAGAGAGAGAGAGAGTTAGAGAGGGCGAGAGAGAGAGAGAGTTAGAGAGGGCGAGAGAGAGAGAGAGTTAGAGAGGGCGAGAGAGAGAGAGAGAGTTAGAGAGGGCGAGAGAGAGAGAGAGTTAGAGAGGGCGAGAGAGAGAGAGAGTTAGAGAGGGCGAGAGAGAGAGAGAGTTAGAGAGGGCGAGAGAGAGAGAGAGAGAGTTAGAGAGGGCGAGAGAGAGAGAGAGAGTTAGAGAGGGCGAGAGAGAGAGAGAGTTAGAGAGGGCGAGAGAGAGAGAGTTAGAGAGGGCGAGAGAGAGAGAGTTAGAGAGGGCGAGAGAGAGAGAGAGTTAGAGAGGGCGAGAGAGAGAGAGAGTTAGAGAGGGCGAGAGAGAGAGAGAGTTAGAGAGGGCGAGAGAGAGAGAGAGTTAGAGAGGGCGAGAGAGAGAGAGAGTTAGAGAGGGCGAGAGAGAGAGAGAGTTAGAGAGGGCGAGAGAGAGAGAGAGTTAGAGAGGGCGAGAGAGAGAGAGAGTTAGAGAGGGCGAGAGAGAGAGAGAGTTAGAGAGGGCGAGAGAGAGAGAGAGTTAGAGAGGGCGAGAGAGAGAGAGAGTTAGAGAGGGCGAGAGAGAGAGAGAGTTAGAGAGGGCGAGAGAGAGAGAGAGTTAGAGAGGGCGAGAGAGAGAGAGAGTTAGAGAGGGCGAGAGAGAGAGAGAGTTAGAGAGGGCGAGAGAGAGAGAGAGTTAGAGAGGGCGAGAGAGAGAGAGAGTTAGAGAGGGCGAGAGAGAGAGAGAGTTAGAGAGGGCGAGAGAGAGAGAGAGTTAGAGAGGGCGAGAGAGAGAGAGAGTTAGAGAGGGCGAGAGAGAGAGAGAGTTAGAGAGGGCGAGAGAGAGAGAGAGTTAGAGAGGGCGAGAGAGAGAGAGAGTTAGAGAGGGCGAGAGAGAGAGAGAGTTAGAGAGGGCGAGAGAGAGAGAGAGTTAGAGAGGGCGAGAGAGAGAGAGAGTTAGAGAGGGCGAGAGAGAGAGAGAGTTAGAGAGGGCGAGAGAGAGAGAGAGTTAGAGAGGGCGAGAGAGAGAGAGAGTTAGAGAGGGCGAGAGAGAGAGAGAGTTAGAGAGGGCGAGAGAGAGAGAGAGTTAGAGAGGGCGAGAGAGAGAGAGAGTTAGAGAGGGCGAGAGAGAGAGAGAGTTAGAGAGGGCGAGAGAGAGAGAGAGTTAGAGAGGGCGAGAGAGAGAGAGAGTTAGAGAGGGCGAGAGAGAGAGAGAGTTAGAGAGGGCGAGAGAGAGAGAGAGTTAGAGAGGGCGAGAGAGAGAGAGAGTTAGAGAGGGCGAGAGAGAGAGAGAGTTAGAGAGGGCGAGAGAGAGAGAGAGTTAGAGAGGGCGAGAGAGAGAGAGAGTTAGAGAGGGCGAGAGAGAGAGAGAGTTAGAGAGGGCGAGAGAGAGAGAGAGTTAGAGAGGGCGAGAGAGAGAGAGAGTTAGAGAGGGCGAGAGAGAGAGAGAGTTAGAGAGGGCGAGAGAGAGAGAGAGTTAGAGAGGGCGAGAGAGAGAGAGAGTTAGAGAGGGCGAGAGAGAGAGAGAGTTAGAGAGGGCGAGAGAGAGAGAGAGTTAGAGAGGGCGAGAGAGAGAGAGAGTTAGAGAGGGCGAGAGAGAGAGAGAGTTAGAGAGGGCGAGAGAGAGAGAGAGTTAGAGAGGGCGAGAGAGAGAGAGAGTTAGAGAGGGCGAGAGAGAGAGAGAGTTAGAGAGGGCGAGAGAGAGAGAGAGTTAGAGAGGGCGAGAGAGAGAGAGAGTTAGAGAGGGCGAGAGAGAGAGAGAGTTAGAGAGGGCGAGAGAGAGAGAGAGAGTTAGAGAGGGCGAGAGAGAGAGAGAGTTAGAGAGGGCGAGAGAGAGAGAGAGTTAGAGAGGGCGAGAGAGAGAGAGAGTTAGAGAGGGCGAGAGAGAGAGAGAGTTAGAGAGGGCGAGAGAGAGAGAGAGTTAGAGAGGGCGAGAGAGAGAGAGAGTTAGAGAGGGCGAGAGAGAGAGAGAGAGTTAGAGAGGGCGAGAGAGAGAGAGAGTTAGAGAGGGCGAGAGAGAGAGAGAGAGTTAGAGAGGGCGAGAGAGAGAGAGAGTTAGAGAGGGCGAGAGAGAGAGAGAGTTAGAGAGGGCGAGAGAGAGAGAGAGTTAGAGAGGGCGAGAGAGAGAGAGAGTTAGAGAGGGAGAGAGAGAGAGAGAGAGAGAGTAGAGAGGGCGAGAGAGAGAGAGAGAGTTAGAGAGGGCGAGAGAGAGAGAGAGAGTTAGAGAGGGCGAGAGAGAGAGAGAGTTAGAGAGGGCGAGAGAGAGAGAGAGTTAGAGAGGGCGAGAGAGAGAGAGAGTTAGAGAGGGCGAGAGAGAGAGAGAGTTAGAGAGGGCGAGAGAGAGAGAGAGTTAGAGAGGGCGAGAGAGAGAGAGTTAGAGAGGGCGAGAGAGAGAGAGTTAGAGAGGGCGAGAGAGAGAGAGAGAGTTAGAGAGGGCGAGAGAGAGAGAGAGTTAGAGAGGGCGAGAGAGAGAGAGAGTTAGAGAGGGCGAGAGAGAGAGAGAGAGTTAGAGAGGGCGAGAGAGAGAGAGAGAGTTAGAGAGGGCGAGAGAGAGAGAGAGTTAGAGAGGGCGCGAGAGAGAGAGAGTTAGAGAGGGAGAGAGAGAGAGAGTTAGAGAGGGCGAGAGAGAGAGAGAGTTAGAGAGGGCGAGAGAGAGAGAGAGTTAGAGAGGGCGAGAGAGAGAGAGAGTTAGAGAGGGCGAGAGAGAGAGAGAGTTAGAGAGGGCGAGAGAGAGAGAGAGTTAGAGAGGGCGAGAGAGAGAGAGAGTTAGAGAGGGCGAGAGAGAGAGAGAGTTAGAGAGGGCGAGAGAGAGAGAGAGAGTTAGAGAGGGCGAGAGAGAGAGAGTTAGAGAGGGCGAGAGAGAGAGAGAGTTAGAGAGGGCGAGAGAGAGAGAGAGTTAGAGAGGGCGAGAGAGAGAGAGAGTTAGAGAGGGCGAGAGAGAGAGAGAGTTAGAGAGGGCGAGAGAGAGAGAGAGTTAGAGAGGGCGAGAGAGAGAGAGAGAGTTAGAGAGGGCGAGAGAGAGAGAGAGTTAGAGAGGGCGAGAGAGAGAGAGAGAGTTAGAGAGGGCGAGAGAGAGAGAGAGTTAGAGAGGGCGAGAGAGAGAGAGAGTTAGAGAGGGCGAGAGAGAGAGAGAGAGTTAGAGAGGGCGAGAGAGAGAGAGAGTTAGAGAGGGCGAGAGAGAGAGAGAGTTAGAGAGGGCGAGAGAGAGAGAGAGTTAGAGAGGGCGAGAGAGAGAGAGAGTTAGAGAGGGCGAGAGAGAGAGAGAGTTAGAGAGGGCGAGAGAGAGAGAGAGTTAGAGAGGGCGAGAGAGAGAGAGAGTTAGAGAGGGCGAGAGAGAGAGAGAGTTAGAGAGGGCGAGAGAGAGAGAGAGTTAGAGAGGGCGAGAGAGAGAGAGAGTTAGAGAGGGCGAGAGAGAGAGAGAGTTAGAGAGGGCGAGAGAGAGAGAGAGTTAGAGAGGGCGAGAGAGAGAGAGAGTTAGAGAGGGCGAGAGAGAGAGAGAGTTAGAGAGGGCGAGAGAGAGAGAGAGTTAGAGAGGGCGAGAGAGAGAGAGAGTTAGAGAGGGCGAGAGAGAGAGAGAGTTAGAGAGGGCGAGAGAGAGAGAGAGAGTTAGAGAGGGCGAGAGAGAGAGAGAGTTAGAGAGGGCGAGAGAGAGAGAGAGTTAGAGAGGGCGAGAGAGAGAGAGAGTTAGAGAGGGCGAGAGAGAGAGAGTTAGAGAGGGCGAGAGAGAGAGAGAGTTAGAGAGGGCGAGAGAGAGAGAGAGAGTTAGAGAGGGCGAGAGAGAGAGAGAGTTAGAGAGGGCGAGAGAGAGAGAGAGTTAGAGAGGGCGAGAGAGAGAGAGAGTTAGAGAGGGCGAGAGAGAGAGAGAGTTAGAGAGGGCGAGAGAGAGAGAGAGAGTTAGAGAGGGCGAGAGAGAGAGAGAGTTAGAGAGGGCGAGAGAGAGAGAGAGTTAGAGAGGGCGAGAGAGAGAGAGAGTTAGAGAGGGCGAGAGAGAGAGAGAGTTAGAGAGGGCGAGAGAGAGAGAGAGTTAGAGAGGGCGAGAGAGAGAGAGAGTTAGAGAGGGCGAGAGAGAGAGAGAGTTAGAGAGGGCGAGAGAGAGAGAGAGTTAGAGAGGGCGAGAGAGAGAGAGAGTTAGAGAGGGCGAGAGAGAGAGAGAGTTAGAGAGGGCGAGAGAGAGAGAGAGAGTTAGAGAGGGCGAGAGAGAGAGAGAGTTAGAGAGGGCGAGAGAGAGAGAGAGTTAGAGAGGGCGAGAGAGAGAGAGAGTTAGAGAGGGCGAGAGAGAGAGAGAGTTAGAGAGGGCGAGAGAGAGAGAGAGTTAGAGAGGGCGAGAGAGAGAGAGAGTTAGAGAGGGCGAGAGAGAGAGAGAGTTAGAGAGGGCGAGGAGAGAGAGAGTTAGAGAGGCGAGAGAGAGAGAGAGTTAGAGAGGGCGAGAGAGAGAGAGAGTTAGAGAGGGCGAGAGAGAGAGAGAGTTAGAGAGGGCGAGAGAGAGAGAGAGTTAGAGAGGGCGAGAGAGAGAGAGAGTTAGAGAGGGCGAGAGAGAGAGAGAGTTAGAGAGGGCGAGAGAGAGAGAGAGTTAGAGAGGGCGAGAGAGAGAGAGTTTAGAGAGGGCGAGAGAGAGAGAGAGTTAGAGAGGGCGAGAGAGAGAGAGAGTTAGAGAGGGCGAGAGAGAGAGAGAGAGTTAGAGAGGGCGAGAGAGAGAGAGAGAGTTAGAGAGGGCGAGAGGAGAGAGAGAGTTAGAGAGGGCGAGAGAGAGAGAGAGTTAGAGAGGGCGAGAGAGAGAGAGAGAGTTAGAGAGGGCGAGAGAGAGAGAGAGTTAGAGAGGGCGAGAGAGAGAGAGAGTTAGAGAGGGCGAGAGAGAGAGAGAGTTAGAGAGGGCGAGAGAGAGAGAGAGTTAGAGAGGGCGAGAGAGAGAGAGAGTTAGAGAGGGCGAGAGAGAGAGAGAGAGAGTTAGAGAGGGCGAGAGAGAGAGAGAGTTAGAGAGGGCGAGAGAGAGAGAGAGTTAGAGAGGGCGAGAGAGAGAGAGAGTTAGAGAGGGCGAGAGAGAGAGAGAGTTAGAGAGGGCGAGAGAGAGAGAGAGAGTTAGAGAGGGCGAGAGAGAGAGAGAGTTAGAGAGGGCGAGAGAGAGAGAGAGAGTTAGAGAGGGCGAGAGAGAGAGAGAGTTAGAGAGGGCGAGAGAGAGAGAGAGTTAGAGAGGGCGAGAGAGAGAGAGAGTTAGAGAGGGCGAGAGAGAGAGAGAGTTAGAGAGGGGGGGAGGAGAGAGAGAGAGAGAGAGAGGTTAGAGAGGGCGAGAGAGAGAGAGAGTTAGAGAGGGCGAGAGAGAGAGAGAGTTAGAGAGGGCGAGAGAGAGAGAGAGTTAGAGAGGGCGAGAGAGAGAGAGAGTTAGAGAGGGCGAGAGAGAGAGAGAGTTTAGAGAGGGCGAGAGAGAGAGAGAGTTAGAGAGGGCGAGAGAGAGAGAGAGAGTTAGAGAGGGCGAGAGAGAGAGAGAGTTAGAGAGGGCGAGAGAGAGAGAGAGTTAGAGAGGGCGAGAGAGAGAGAGAGTTAGAGAGGGCGAGAGAGAGAGAGTTAGAGAGGGCGAGAGAGAGAGAGAGTTAGAGAGGGCGAGAGAGAGAGAGAGTTAGAGAGGGCGAGAGAGAGAGAGAGTTAGAGAGGGCGAGAGAGAGAGAGAGTTAGAGAGGGCGAGAGAGAGAGAGTTAGAGAGGGCGAGAGAGAGAGAGTTAGAGAGGGCGAGAGAGAGAGAGAGAGTTAGAGAGGGCGAGAGAGAGAGAGAGTTAGAGAGGGCGAGAGAGAGAGAGAGTTAGAGAGGGCGGAGAGAGAGAGAGTTAGAGAGAGGGCGAGAGAGAGAGAGAGTTAGAGAGGGCGAGAGAGAGGAGAGAGTTAGAGAGGGCGAGAGAGAGAGAGAGTTAGAGAGGGCGAGAGAGAGAGAGAGAGTTAGAGAGGGCGAGAGAGAGAGAGAGAGTTAGAGAGGGCGAGAGAGAGAGAGAGAGTTAGAGAGGGCGAGAGAGAGAGAGAGAGTTAGAGAGGGCGAGAGAGAGAGAGAGTTAGAGAGGGCGAGAGAGAGAGAGAGAGTTAGAGAGGGCGAGAGAGAGAGAGAGTTAGAGAGGGCGAGAGAGAGAGAGAGAGTTAGAGAGGGCGAGAGAGAGAGAGAGTTAGAGAGGGCGAGAGAGAGAGAGAGTTAGAGAGGGCGAGAGAGAGAGAGAGTTAGAGAGGCGAGAGAGAGAGAGAGAGTTAGAGAGGGCGAGAGAGAGAGAGAGTTAGAGAGGGCGAGAGAGAGAGAGAGTTAGAGAGGGCGAGAGAGAGAGAGAGAGTTAGAGAGGGCGAGAGAGAGAGAGAGTTAGAGAGGCGAGAGAGAGAGAGAGAGTTAGAGAGGGCGAGAGAGAGAGAGAGTTTAGAGAGGGCGAGAGAGAGAGAGAGAGTTAGAGAGGGCGAGAGAGAGAGAGAGTTAGAGAGGGCGGAGAGAGAGAGAGAGTTAGAGAGGGCGAGAGAGAGAGAGAGTTAGAGAGGGCGAGAGAGAGAGAGAGTTAGAGAGGGCGAGAGAGAGAGAGAGAGTTAGAGAGGGCGAGAGAGAGAGAGTTAGAGAGGGGAGAGAGAGAGAGAGAGTTAGAGAGGGCGAGAGAGAGAGAGAGTTAGAGAGGGCGAGAGAGAGAGAGAGTTAGAGAGGGCGAGAGAGAGAGAGAGTTAGAGAGGGCGAGAGAGAGAGAGAGTTAGAGAGGGCGAGGCGAGAGAGAGAGAGAGAGAGTTAGAGAGGGCGAGAGAGAGAGAGAGTTAGAGAGGGCGAGAGAGAGAGAGTTAGAGAGGGCGAGAGAGAGAGAGAGAGTTAGAGAGGGCGAGAGAGAGAGAGAGTTAGAGAGGGCGAGAGAGAGAGAGAGTTAGAGAGGGCGAGAGAGAGAGAGAGTTAGAGAGGGCGAGAGAGAGAGAGAGTTAGAGAGGGCGAGAGAGAGAGAGAGTTAGAGAGGGCGAGAGAGAGAGAGAGTTAGAGAGGGCGAGAGAGAGAGAGAGTTAGAGAGGGCGAGAGAGAGAGAGAGTTAGAGGGCGAGAGAGAGAGAGAGTTAGAGAGGGCGAGAGAGAGAGAGAGTTAGAGAGGGCGAGAGAGAGAGAGTTTAGAGAGGGCGAGAGAGAGAGAGAGTTAGAGAGGGCGAGAGAGAGAGAGAGTTAGAGGGGCGAGAGAGAGAGAGAGTTAGAGAGGGCGAGAGAGAGAGAGAGAGTTAGAGAGGGCGAGAGAGAGAGAGAGTTAGAGAGGGGCGAGAGAGAGAGAGAGAGTTAGAGAGGGCGAGAGGAGAGAGAGAGTTAGAGAGGGCGAGAGAGAGAGAGAGTTAGAGAGGGCGAGAGAGAGAGAGTTAGAGAGGGCGAGAGAGAGAGAGTTAGAGAGGGCGAGAGAGAGAGAGAGTTAGAGAGGGCGAGAGAGAGAGAGAGAGTTAGAGAGGGCGAGAGAGAGAGAGAGTTAGAGAGGGCGAGAGAGAGAGAGAGTTAGAGAGGGCGAGAGAGAGAGAGAGTTTAGAGAGGGCGAGAGAGAGAGAGAGAGTTAGAGAGGGCGAGAGAGAGAGAGAGTTAGAGAGGGCGAGAGAGAGAGAGAGTTAGAGAGGGCGAGAGAGAGAGAGAGTGAGAGAGGGCGAGAGAGAGAGAGAGTTAGAGAGGGCGAGAGAGAGAGAGAGTTAGAGAGGGCGAGAGAGAGAGAGAGTTAGAGAGGGCGAGAGAGAGAGAGAGTTAGAGAGGGCGAGAGAGAGAGAGAGAGTTAGAGAGGGCGAGAGAGAGAGAGAGTTAGAGAGGGCGAGAGAGAGAGAGAGTTAGAGAGGGCGAGAGAGAGAGAGAGTTAGAGAGGGCGAGAGAGAGAGAGAGAGTTAGAGAGGGCGAGAGAGAGAGAGAGTTAGAGAGGGCGAGAGAGAGAGAGAGAGTTAGAGAGGGCGAGAGAGAGAGAGAGTTAGAGAGGGCGAGAGAGAGAGAGAGTTAGAGAGGGCGAGAGAGAGAGAGAGAGTTAGAGAGGGCGAGAGAGAGAGAGAGTTAGAGAGGGCGAGAGAGAGAGAGAGTTAGAGAGGGCGAGAGAGAGAGAGAGTTAGAGAGGGCGAGAGAGAGAGAGAGAGTTAGAGAGGGCGAGAGAGAGAGAGAGTTAGAGAGGGCGAGAGAGAGAGAGAGTTAGAGAGAGGCGAGAGAGAGAGAGAGTTAGAGAGGGCGAGAGAGAGAGAGAGTTAGAGAGGGCGAGAGAGAGAGAGAGTTAGAGAGGGCGAGAGAGAGAGAGAGAGTTAGAGAGGGCGAGAGAGAGAGAGAGTTAGAGAGGGCGAGAGAGAGAGAGAGTTAGAGAGGGCGAGAGAGAGAGAGAGTTAGAGAGGGCGAGAGAGAGAGAGAGTTAGAGAGGGCGAGAGAGAGAGAGAGTTAGAGAGGGCGAGAGAGAGAGAGAGTTAGAGAGGGCGAGAGAGAGAGAGAGTTAGAGAGGGCGAGAGAGAGAGAGAGTTAGAGAGGGCGAGAGAGAGAGAGAGTTTAGAGAGGGCGAGAGAGAGAGAGAGAGTTAGAGAGGGCGAGAGAGAGAGAGAGTTAGAGAGGGCGAGAGAGAGAGAGAGTTAGAGAGGGCGAGAGAGAGAGAGAGTTAGAGAGGGCGAGAGAGAGAGAGAGTTAGAGAGGGGCGAGAGAGAGAGAGAGAGTTAGAGAGGGCGAGAGAGAGAGAGAGTTAGAGAGGGCGAGAGAGAGAGAGAGTTAGAGAGGGCGAGAGAGAGAGAGAGTTAGAGAGGGCGAGAGAGAGAGAGAGTTAGAGAGGGCGAGAGAGAGAGAGAGTTAGAGAGGGCGAGAGAGAGAGAGAGTTAGAGAGGGCGAGAGAGAGAGAGAGTTAGAGAGGGCGAGAGAGAGAGAGAGTTAGAGAGGGCGAGAGAGAAAGAGAGAGTTAGAGAGGGCGAGAGAGAGAGAGAGTTAGAGAGGGCGAGAGAGAGAGAGTTAGAGAGGCGAGAGAGAGAGAGAGTTAGAGAGGGCGAGAGAGAGAGAGAGTTAGAGAGGGCGAGAGAGAGAGAGAGTTAGAGAGGGCGAGAGAGAGAGAGAGTTAGAGAGGGCGAGAGAGAGAGAGAGTTAGAGAGGGCGAGAGAGAGAGAGTTAGAGAGGGCGAGAGAGAGAGAGAGTTAGAGAGGGCGAGAGAGAGAGAGAGTTAGAGGGCGAGAGAGAGAGAGAGAGTTAGAGAGGGCGAGAGAGAGAGAGAGTTAGAGAGGGCGAGAGAGAGAGAGAGTTAGAGAGGGCGAGAGAGAGAGAGAGTTAGAGAGGGCGAGAGAGAGAGAGAGTTAGAGAGGGCGAGAGAGAGAGAGAGAGTTAGAGAGGGCGAGAGAGAGAGAGAGTTAGAGAGGGCGAGAGAGAGAGAGAGTTAGAGAGGGCGAGAGAGAGAGAGAGTTAGAGAGGGCGAGAGAGAGAGAGAGTTAGAGAGGGCGAGAGAGAGAGGAGAGTTAGAGAGGGCGAGAGAGAGAGAGAGTTAGAGAGGGCGAGAGAGAGAGAGAGAGAGAGTTAGAGAGGGCGAGGAGAGAGAGAGGTTAGAGAGGGCGAGAGAGAGAGAGAGTTTTAGAGAGGGCGAGAGAGAGAGAGAGTTAGAGAGGGCGAGAGAGAGAGAGAGTTAGAGAGGGCGAGAGAGAGAGAGTTTAGAGAGGGCGAGAGAGAGAGAGAGTTAGAGAGGGCGAGAGAGAGAGAGAGTTAGAGAGGGCGAGAGAGAGAGAGAGTTAGAGAGGGCGAGAGAGAGAGAGAGAGTTAGAGAGGGCGAGAGAGAGAGAGAGTTAGAGAGGGCGAGAGAGAGAGAGAGAGTTAGAGAGGGCGAGAGAGAGAGAGAGTTAGAGAGGGCGAGAGAGAGAGAGAGTTTAGAGAGGGCGAGAGAGAGAGAGAGTTAGAGAGGGCGAGAGAGAGAGAGTTAGAGAGGGCGAGAGAGAGAGAGAGTTAGAGAGGGCGAGAGAGAGAGAGAGTTAGAGAGGGCGAGAGAGAGAGAGAGTTAGAGGCGAAGAGAGAGAGAGTTTAGAGAGGCGAGAGAGAGAGAGAGAGAGTAGAGAGGGCGAGAGAGAGGAGAGAGTTAGAGAGGGCGAGAGAGAGAGAGAGAGTTAGAGAGGGCGAGAGAGAGAGAGAGTTAGAGAGGGCGAGAGAGAGAGAGAGTTAGAGGGCGAGAGAGAGAGAGAGTTAGAGAGGGCGAGAGAGAGAGAGAGTTAGAGAGGGCGAGAGAGAGAGAGAGTTTAGAGAGGGCGAGAGAGAGAGAGAGAGTTAGAGAGGGCGAGAGAGAGAGAGAGAGGGCGAGAGGAGGAGAGAGAGAGAGTTAGAGAGGGCGAGCGAGAGAGAGAGAGTTAGAGAGGGCGAGAGAGAGAGAGAGTTTAGAGAGGGCGAGAGAGAGAGAGAGTTAGAGAGGGCGAGAGAGAGAGAGAGAGTTAGAGAGGGCGAGAGAGAGAGAGAGTTAGAGAGGGCGAGAGAGAGAGAGAGTTAGAGAGGGCGAGAGAGAGAGAGAGTTAGAGAGGGCGAGAGAGAGAGAGAGTTAGAGAGGGCGAGAGAGAGAGAGTTAGAGAGGGCGAGAGAGAGAGAGTT
>CALZFC010000089.1:0-92500 GCA_945643635.1 Allodiplogaster sudhausi
TAGTCGCTGTGCGGCTTGTCCTTCTTGAAGAGACCGCCAATGAATTCCTTTGCCTTATCGCCGAGATCCTTTTCAGGTTCGGCCGGCTCCTTCTCGTGAAGATCGCTTCGGCCAGGGTGGTATGGCGTGACATGCGACGTCAACGGCTCGTCAGGCAGATCGCCTGCACGACCGTTGTGTCGAGCGGACCTTCGAAGGGAGCTTCGTCTCTCGGATAGTCGGCGTGCTTGTCTTTCTTGAAGAATCCACTGATCTTGTCGCCGAGAGTGCTCTTCTCCTTCTCTTCGACGCTCGGAAGTGGTGCCTCCTCGGGTGCTCGTTCGACCTTCTCGAGCTCTTCATGAGATTGGCCTGGATGGTAGACGGCGGCATGGGCAGCGAGTGGCTCGCCTTCGAGTTCTGATGCTCGCTGCGTGCCATCGAGTGGTCCTTCGAATGCTGCTTCGTCGAACGGATAGTCGCTGTGCGGCTTGTCCTTCTTGAAGAGACCGCCAATGAATTCCTTTGCCTTATCGCCGAGATCCTTTTCAGGTTCGGCCGGCTCCTTCTCGTGAAGATCGCTTCGGCCAGAGTGGTATGGCGTGACATGCGACGTCAACGGCTCGTCAGGCAGATCGCCTGCACGACCGGTTGTGTCGAGCGGACCTTCGAAGGGAGCTTCGTCTCTCGGATAGTCGGCGTGCTTGTCTTTCTTGAAGAATCCACTGATCTTGTCGCCGAGAGTGCTCTTCTCCTTCTCTTCGACGCTCGGAAGTGGTGCCTCCTCGGGTGCTCGTTCGACCTTCTCGAGCTCTTCATGAGATTGGCCTGGATGGTAGACGGCGGCATGGGCAGCGAGTGGCTCGCCTTCGAGTTCTGATGCTCGCTGCGTGCCATCGAGTGGTCCTTCGAATGCTGCTTCGTCGAACGGATAGTCGCTGTGCGGCTTGTCCTTCTTGAAGAGACCGCCAATGAATTCCTTTGCCTTATCGCCGAGATCCTTTTCAGGTTCGGCCGGCTCCTTCTCGTGAAGATCGCTTCGGCCAGAGTGGTATGGCGTGACATGCGACGTCAACGGCTCGTCAGGCAGATCGCCTGCACGACCGGTTGTGTCGAGCGGACCTTCGAAGGGAGCTTCGTCTCTCGGATAGTCGGCGTGCTTGTCTTTCTTGAAGAATCCACTGATCTTGTCGCCGAGAGTGCTCTTCTCCTTCTCTTCGACGCTCGGAAGTGGTGCCTCCTCGGGTGCTCGTTCGACCTTCTCGAGCTCTTCATGAGATTGGCCTGGATGGTAGACGGCGGCATGGGCAGCGAGTGGCTCGCCTTCGAGTTCTGATGCTCGCTGCGTGCCATCGAGTGGTCCTTCGAATGCTGCTTCGTCGAACGGATAGTCGCTGTGCGGCTTGTCCTTCTTGAAGAGACCGCCAATGAATTCCTTTGCCTTATCGCCGAGATCCTTTTCAGGTTCGGCCGGCTCCTTCTCGTGAAGATCGCTTCGGCCAGAGTGGTATGGCGTGACATGCGACGTCAACGGCTCGTCAGGCAGATCGCCTGCACGACCGGTTGTGTCGAGCGGACCTTCGAAGGGAGCTTCGTCTCTCGGATAGTCGGCGTGCTTGTCTTTCTTGAAGAATCCACTGATCTTGTCGCCGAGAGTGCTCTTCTCCTTCTCTTCGACGCTCGGAAGTGGTGCCTCCTCGGGTGCTCGTTCGACCTTCTCGAGCTCTTCATGAGATTGGCCTGGATGGTAGACGGCGGCATGGGCAGCGAGTGGCTCGCCTTCGAGTTCTGATGCTCGCTGCGTGCCATCGAGTGGTCCTTCGAATGCTGCTTCGTCGAACGGATAGTCGCTGTGCGGCTTGTCCTTCTTGAAGAGACCGCCAATGAATTCCTTTGCCTTATCGCCGAGATCCTTTTCAGGTTCGGCCGGCTCCTTCTCGTGAAGATCGCTTCGGCCAGAGTGGTATGGCGTGACATGCGACGTCAACGGCTCGTCAGGCAGATCGCCTGCACGACCGGTTGTGTCGAGCGCGACCTTCGAAGGGAGCTTCGTCTCTCGGATAGTCGGCGTGCTTGTCTTTCTTGAAGAATCCACTGATCTTGTCGCCGAGAGTGCTCTTCTCCTTCTCTTCGACGCTCGGAAGTGGTGCCTCCTCGGGTGCTCGTTCGACCTTCTCGAGCTCTTCATGAGATTGGCCTGGATGGTAGACGGCGGCATGGGCAGCGAGTGGCTCGCCTTCGAGTTCTGATGCTCGCTGCGTGCCATCGAGTGGTCCTTCGAATGCTGCTTCGTCGAACGGATAGTCGCTGTGCGGCTTGTCCTTCTTGAAGAGACCGCCAATGAATTCCTTTGCCTTATCGCCGAGATCCTTTTCAGGTTCGGCCGGCTCCTTCTCGTGAAGATCGCTTCGGCCAGAGGTGGTATGGCGTGACATGCGACGTCAACGGCTCGTCAGGCAGATCGCCTGCACGACCGGTTGTGTCGAGCGGACCTTCGAAGGGAGCTTCGTCTCTCGGATAGTCGGCGTGCTTGTCTTTCTTGAAGAATCCACTGATCTTGTCGCCGAGAGTGCTCTTCTCCTTCTCTTCGACGCTCGGAAGTGGTGCCTCCTCGGGTGCTCGTTCGACCTTCTCGAGCTCTTCATGAGATTGGCCTGGATGGTAGACGGCGGCATGGGCAGCGAGTGGCTCGCCTTCGAGTTCTGATGCTCGCTGCGTGCCATCGAGTGGTCCTTCGAATGCTGCTTCGTCGAACGGATAGTCGCTGTGCGGCTTGTCCTTCTTGAAGAGACCGCCAATGAATTCCTTTGCCTTATCGCCGAGATCCTTTTCAGGTTCGGCCGGCTCCTTCTCGTGAAGATCGCTTCGGCCAGAGTGGTATGGCGTGACATGCGACGTCAACGGCTCGTCAGGCAGATCGCCTGCACGACCGGTTGTGTCGAGCGGACCTTCGAAGGGAGCTTCGTCTCTCGGATAGTCGGCGTGCTTGTCTTTCTTGAAGAATCCACTGATCTTGTCGCCGAGAGTGCTCTTCTCCTTCTCTTCGACGCTCGGAAGTGGTGCCTCCTCGGGTGCTCGTTCGACCTTCTCGAGCTCTTCATGAGATTGGCCTGGATGGTAGACGGCGGCATGGGCAGCGAGTGGCTCGCCTTCGAGTTCTGATGCTCGCTGCGTGCCATCGAGTGGTCCTTCGAATGCTGCTTCGTCGAACGGATAGTCGCTGTGCGGCTTGTCCTTCTTGAAGAGACCGCCAATGAATTCCTTTGCCTTATCGCCGAGATCCTTTTCAGGTTCGGCCGGCTCCTTCTCGTGAAGATCGCTTCGGCCAGAGTGGTATGGCGTGACATGCGACGTCAACGGCTCGTCAGGCAGATCGCCTGCACGACCGGTTGTGTCGAGCGGACCTTCGAAGGGAGCTTCGTCTCTCGGATAGTCGGCGTGCTTGTCTTTCTTGAAGAATCCACTGATCTTGTCGCCGAGAGTGCTCTTCTCCTTCTCTTCGACGCTCGGAAGTGGTGCCTCCTCGGGTGCTCGTTCGACCTTCTCGAGCTCTTCATGAGATTGGCCTGGATGGTAGACGGCGGCATGGGCAGCGAGTGGCTCGCCTTCGAGTTCTGATGCTCGCTGCGTGCCATCGAGTGGTCCTTCGAATGCTGCTTCGTCGAACGGATAGTCGCTGTGCGGCTTGTCCTTCTTGAAGAGACCGCCAATGAATTCCTTTGCCTTATCGCCGAGATCCTTTTCAGGTTCGGCCGGCTCCTTCTCGTGAAGATCGCTTCGGCCAGGGTGGTATGGCGTGACATGCGACGTCAACGGCTCGTCAGGCAGATCGCCTGCACGACCGGTTGTGTCGAGCGGACCTTCGAAGGGAGCTTCGTCTCTCGGATAGTCGGCGTGCTTGTCTTTCTTGAAGAATCCACTGATCTTGTCGCCGAGAGTGCTCTTCTCCTTCTCTTCGACGCTCGGAAGTGGTGCCTCCTCGGGTGCTCGTTCGACCTTCTCGAGCTCTTCATGAGATTGGCCTGGATGGTAGACGGCGGCATGGGCAGCGAGTGGCTCGCCTTCGAGTTCTGATGCTCGCTGCGTGCCATCGAGTGGTCCTTCGAATGCTGCTTCGTCGAACGGATAGTCGCTGTGCGGCTTGTCCTTCTTGAAGAGACCGCCAATGAATTCCTTTGCCTTATCGCCGAGATCCTTTTCAGGTTCGGCCGGCTCCTTCTCGTGAAGATCGCTTCGGCCAGAGGTGGTATGGCGTGACATGCGACGTCAACGGCTCGTCAGGCAGATCGCCTGCACGACCGGTTGTGTCGAGCGGACCTTCGAAGGGAGCTTCGTCTCTCGGATAGTCGGCGTGCTTGTCTTTCTTGAAGAATCCACTGATCTTGTCGCCGAGAGTGCTCTTCTCCTTCTCTTCGACGCTCGGAAGTGGTGCCTCCTCGGGTGCTCGTTCGACCTTCTCGAGCTCTTCATGAGATTGGCCTGGATGGTAGACGGCGGCATGGGCAGCGAGTGGCTCGCCTTCGAGTTCTGATGCTCGCTGCGTGCCATCGAGTGGTCCTTCGAATGCTGCTTCGTCGAACGGATAGTCGCTGTGCGGCTTGTCCTTCTTGAAGAGACCGCCAATGAATTCCTTTGCCTTATCGCCGAGATCCTTTTCAGGTTCGGCCGGCTCCTTCTCGTGAAGATCGCTTCGGCCAGAGTGGTATGGCGTGACATGCGACGTCAACGGCTCGTCAGGCAGATCGCCTGCACGACCGGTTGTGTCGAGCGGACCCTTCGAAGGGAGCTTCGTCTCTCGGATAGTCGGCGTGCTTGTCTTTCTTGAAGAATCCACTGATCTTGTCGCCGAGAGTGCTCTTCTCCTTCTCTTCGACGCTCGGAAGTGGTGCCTCCTCGGGTGCTCGTTCGACCTTCTCGAGCTCTTCATGAGATTGGCCTGGATGGTAGACGGCGGCATGGGCAGCGAGTGGCTCGCCTTCGAGTTCTGATGCTCGCTGCGTGCCATCGAGTGGTCCTTCGAATGCTGCTTCGTCGAACGGATAGTCGCTGTGCGGCTTGTCCTTCTTGAAGAGACCGCCAATGAATTCCTTTGCCTTATCGCCGAGATCCTTTTCAGGTTCGGCCGGCTCCTTCTCGTGAAGATCGCTTCGGCCAGAGGTGGTATGGCGTGACATGCGACGTCAACGGCTCGTCAGGCAGATCGCCTGCACGACCGGTTGTGTCGAGCGGACCTTCGAAGGGAGCTTCGTCTCTCGGATAGTCGGCGTGCTTGTCTTTCTTGAAGAATCCACTGATCTTGTCGCCGAGAGTGCTCTTCTCCTTCTCTTCGACGCTCGGAAGTGGTGCCTCCTCGGGTGCTCGTTCGACCTTCTCGAGCTCTTCATGAGATTGGCCTGGATGGTAGACGGCGGCATGGGCAGCGAGTGGCTCGCCTTCGAGTTCTGATGCTCGCTGCGTGCCATCGAGTGGTCCTTCGAATGCTGCTTCGTCGAACGGATAGTCGCTGTGCGGCTTGTCCTTCTTGAAGAGACCGCCAATGAATTCCTTTGCCTTATCGCCGAGATCCTTTTCAGGTTCGGCCGGCTCCTTCTCGTGAAGATCGCTTCGGCCAGAGTGGTATGGCGTGACATGCGACGTCAACGGCTCGTCAGGCAGATCGCCTGCACGACCGGTTGTGTCGAGCGGACCTTCGAAGGGAGCTTCGTCTCTCGGATAGTCGGCGTGCTTGTCTTTCTTGAAGAATCCACTGATCTTGTCGCCGAGAGTGCTCTTCTCCTTCTCTTCGACGCTCGGAAGTGGTGCCTCCTCGGGTGCTCGTTCGACCTTCTCGAGCTCTTCATGAGATTGGCCTGGATGGTAGACGGCGGCATGGGCAGCGAGTGGCTCGCCTTCGAGTTCTGATGCTCGCTGCGTGCCATCGAGTGGTCCTTCGAATGCTGCTTCGTCGAACGGATAGTCGCTGTGCGGCTTGTCCTTCTTGAAGAGACCGCCAATGAATTCCTTTGCCTTATCGCCGAGATCCTTTTCAGGTTCGGCCGGCTCCTTCTCGTGAAGATCGCTTCGGCCAGGGTGGTATGGCGTGACATGCGACGTCACGGCTCAGCGCGTCAGGCAGATCGCGCTGCACGACCGGTTGTGTCGAGCGGACCTTCGAAGGGAGCTTCGTCTCTCGGATAGTCGGCGTGCTTGTCTTTCTTGAAGAATCCACTGATCTTGTCGCCGAGAGTGCTCTTCTCCTTCTCTTCGACGCTCGGAAGTGGTGCCTCCTCGGGTGCTCGTTCGACCTTCTCGAGCTCTTCATGAGATTGGCCTGGATGGTAGACGGCGGCATGGGCAGCGAGTGGCTCGCCTTCGAGTTCTGATGCTCGCTGCGTGCCATCGAGTGGTCCTTCGAATGCTGCTTCGTCGAACGGATAGTCGCTGTGCGGCTTGTCCTTCTTGAAGAGACCGCCAATGAATTCCTTTGCCTTATCGCCGAGATCCTTTTCAGGTTCGGCCGGCTCCTTCTCGTGAAGATCGCTTCGGCCAGAGTGGTATGGCGTGACATGCGACGTCAACGGCTCGTCAGGCAGATCGCCTGCACGACCGGTTGTGTCGAGCGGACCTTCGAAGGGAGCTTCGTCTCTCGGATAGTCGGCGTGCTTGTCTTTCTTGAAGAATCCACTGATCTTGTCGCCGAGAGTGCTCTTCTCCTTCTCTTCGACGCTCGGAAGTGGTGCCTCCTCGGGTGCTCGTTCGACCTTCTCGAGCTCTTCATGAGATTGGCCTGGATGGTAGACGGCGGCATGGGCAGCGAGTGGCTCGCCTTCGAGTTCTGATGCTCGCTGCGTGCCATCGAGTGGTCCTTCGAATGCTGCTTCGTCGAACGGATAGTCGCTGTGCGGCTTGTCCTTCTTGAAGAGACCGCCAATGAATTCCTTTGCCTTATCGCCGAGATCCTTTTCAGGTTCGGCCGGCTCCTTCTCGTGAAGATCGCTTCGGCCAGGGTGGTATGGCGTGACATGCGACGTCAACGGCTCGTCAGGCAGATCGCCTGCACGACCGGTTGTGTCGAGCGGACCTTCGAAGGGAGCTTCGTCTCTCGGATAGTCGGCGTGCTTGTCTTTCTTGAAGAATCCACTGATCTTGTCGCCGAGAGTGCTCTTCTCCTTCTCTTCGACGCTCGGAAGTGGTGCCTCCTCGGGTGCTCGTTCGACCTTCTCGAGCTCTTCATGAGATTGGCCTGGATGGTAGACGGCGGCATGGGCAGCGAGTGGCTCGCCTTCGAGTTCTGATGCTCGCTGCGTGCCATCGAGTGGTCCTTCGAATGCTGCTTCGTCGAACGGATAGTCGCTGTGCGGCTTGTCCTTCTTGAAGAGACCGCCAATGAATTCCTTTGCCTTATCGCCGAGATCCTTTTCAGGTTCGGCCGGCTCCTTCTCGTGAAGATCGCTTCGGCCAGGGTGGTATGGCGTGACATGCGACGTCAACGGCTCGTCAGGCAGATCGCTGCAACGACCGGTTGTGTCGAGCGGACCTTCGAAGGGAGCTTCGTCTCTCGGATAGTCGGCGTGCTTGTCTTTCTTGAAGAATCCACTGATCTTGTCGCCGAGAGTGCTCTTCTCCTTCTCTTCGACGCTCGGAAGTGGTGCCTCCTCGGGTGCTCGTTCGACCTTCTCGAGCTCTTCATGAGATTGGCCTGGATGGTAGACGGCGGCATGGGCAGCGAGTGGCTCGCCTTCGAGTTCTGATGCTCGCTGCGTGCCATCGAGTGGTCCTTCGAATGCTGCTTCGTCGAACGGATAGTCGCTGTGCGGCTTGTCCTTCTTGAAGAGACCGCCAATGAATTCCTTTGCCTTATCGCCGAGATCCTTTTCAGGTTCGGCCGGCTCCTTCTCGTGAAGATCGCTTCGGCCAGGGTGGTATGGCGTGACATGCGACGTCAACGGCTCGTCAGGCAGATCGCCTGCACGACCGGTGGTGTCGAGCGGACCTTCGAAGGAGCTTCGTCTCTCGGATAGTCGGCGTGCTTGTCTTTCTTGAAGAATCCACTGATCTTGTCGCCGAGAGTGCTCTTCTCCTTCTCTTCGACGCTCGGAAGTGGTGCCTCCTCGGGTGCTCGTTCGACCTTCTCGAGCTCTTCATGAGATTGGCCTGGATGGTAGACGGCGGCATGGGCAGCGAGTGGCTCGCCTTCGAGTTCTGATGCTCGCTGCGTGCCATCGAGTGGTCCTTCGAATGCTGCTTCGTCGAACGGATAGTCGCTGTGCGGCTTGTCCTTCTTGAAGAGACCGCCAATGAATTCCTTTGCCTTATCGCCGAGATCCTTTTCAGGTTCGGCCGGCTCCTTCTCGTGAAGATCGCTTCGGCCAGGGTGGTATGGCGTGACATGCGACGTCAACGGCTCGTCAGGCAGATCGCCTGCACGACCGGTTGTGTCGAGCGGACCTTCGAAGGGAGCTTCGTCTCTCGGATAGTCGGCGTGCTTGTCTTTCTTGAAGAATCCACTGATCTTGTCGCCGAGAGTGCTCTTCTCCTTCTCTTCGACGCTCGGAAGTGGTGCCTCCTCGGGTGCTCGTTCGACCTTCTCGAGCTCTTCATGAGATTGGCCTGGATGGTAGACGGCGGCATGGGCAGCGAGTGGCTCGCCTTCGAGTTCTGATGCTCGCTGCGTGCCATCGAGTGGTCCTTCGAATGCTGCTTCGTCGAACGGATAGTCGCTGTGCGGCTTGTCCTTCTTGAAGAGACCGCCAATGAATTCCTTTGCCTTATCGCCGAGATCCTTTTCAGGTTCGGCCGGCTCCTTCTCGTGAAGATCGCTTCGGCCAGGGTGGTATGGCGTGACATGCGACGTCAACGGCTCGTCAGGCAGATCGCCTGCACGACCGGTTGTGTCGAGCGGACCTTCGAAGGGAGCTTCGTCTCTCGGATAGTCGGCGTGCTTGTCTTTCTTGAAGAATCCACTGATCTTGTCGCCGAGAGTGCTCTTCTCCTTCTCTTCGACGCTCGGAAGTGGTGCCTCCTCGGGTGCTCGTTCGACCTTCTCGAGCTCTTCATGAGATTGGCCTGGATGGTAGACGGCGGCATGGGCAGCGAGTGGCTCGCCTTCGAGTTCTGATGCTCGCTGCGTGCCATCGAGTGGTCCTTCGAATGCTGCTTCGTCGAACGGATAGTCGCTGTGCGGCTTGTCCTTCTTGAAGAGACCGCCAATGAATTCCTTTGCCTTATCGCCGAGATCCTTTTCAGGTTCGGCCGGCTCCTTCTCGTGAAGATCGCTTCGGCCAGGGTGGTATGGCGTGACATGCGACGTCAACGGCTCGTCAGGCAGATCGCCTGCACGACCGGTGGTGTCGAGCGGACCATCGAAGGGAGCTTCGTCTCTCGGATAGTCGGCGTGCTTGTCTTTCTTGAAGAATCCACTGATCTTGTCGCCGAGAGTGCTCTTCTCCTTCTCTTCGACGCTCGGAAGTGGTGCCTCCTCGGGTGCTCGTTCGACCTTCTCGAGCTCTTCATGAGATTGGCCTGGATGGTAGACGGCGGCATGGGCAGCGAGTGGCTCGCCTTCGAGTTCTGATGCTCGCTGCGTGCCATCGAGTGGTCCTTCGAATGCTGCTTCGTCGAACGGATAGTCGCTGTGCGGCTTGTCCTTCTTGAAGAGACCGCCAATGAATTCCTTTGCCTTATCGCCGAGATCCTTTTCAGGTTCGGCCGGCTCCTTCTCGTGAAGATCGCTTCGGCCAGGGTGGTATGGCGTGACATGCGACGTCAACGGCTCGTCAGGCAGATCGCCTGCACGACCGGTTGTGTCGAGCGGACCTTCGAAGGGAGCTTCGTCTCTCGGATAGTCGGCGTGCTTGTCTTTCTTGAAGAATCCACTGATCTTGTCGCCGAGAGTGCTCTTCTCCTTCTCTTCGACGCTCGGAAGTGGTGCCTCCTCGGGTGCTCGTTCGACCTTCTCGAGCTCTTCATGAGATTGGCCTGGATGGTAGACGGCGGCATGGGCAGCGAGTGGCTCGCCTTCGAGTTCTGATGCTCGCTGCGTGCCATCGAGTGGTCCTTCGAATGCTGCTTCGTCGAACGGATAGTCGCTGTGCGGCTTGTCCTTCTTGAAGAGACCGCCAATGAATTCCTTTGCCTTATCGCCGAGATCCTTTTCAGGTTCGGCCGGCTCCTTCTCGTGAAGATCGCTTCGGCCAGGGTGGTATGGCGTGACATGCGACGTCAACGGCTCGTCAGGCAGATCGCCTGCACGACCGGTTGTGTCGAGCGGACCTTCGAACGGAGCTTCGTCTCTCGGATAGTCGGCGTGCTTGTCTTTCTTGAAGAATCCACTGATCTTGTCGCCGAGAGTGCTCTTCTCCTTCTCTTCGACGCTCGGAAGTGGTGCCTCCTCGGGTGCTCGTTCGACCTTCTCGAGCTCTTCATGAGATTGGCCTGGATGGTAGACGGCGGCATGGGCAGCGAGTGGCTCGCCTTCGAGTTCTGATGCTCGCTGCGTGCCATCGAGTGGTCCTTCGAATGCTGCTTCGTCGAACGGATAGTCGCTGTGCGGCTTGTCCTTCTTGAAGAGACCGCCAATGAATTCCTTTGCCTTATCGCCGAGATCCTTTTCAGGTTCGGCCGGCTCCTTCTCGTGAAGATCGCTTCGGCCAGGGTGGTATGGCGTGACATGCGACGTCAACGGCTCGTCAGGCAGATCGCCTGCACGACCGGTTGTGTCGAGCGGACCTTCGAAGGGAGCTTCGTCTCTCGGATAGTCGGCGTGCTTGTCTTTCTTGAAGAATCCACTGATCTTGTCGCCGAGAGTGCTCTTCTCCTTCTCTTCGACGCTCGGAAGTGGTGCCTCCTCGGGTGCTCGTTCGACCTTCTCGAGCTCTTCATGAGATTGGCCTGGATGGTAGACGGCGGCATGGGCAGCGAGTGGCTCGCCTTCGAGTTCTGATGCTCGCTGCGTGCCATCGAGTGGTCCTTCGAATGCTGCTTCGTCGAACGGATAGTCGCTGTGCGGCTTGTCCTTCTTGAAGAGACCGCCAATGAATTCCTTTGCCTTATCGCCGAGATCCTTTTCAGGTTCGGCCGGCTCCTTCTCGTGAAGATCGCTTCGGCCAGGGTGGTATGGCGTGACATGCGACGTCAACGGCTCGTCAGGCAGATCGCCTGCACGACCGGTTGTGTCGAGCGGACCTTCGAAGGGAGCTTCGTCTCTCGGATAGTCGGCGTGCTTGTCTTTCTTGAAGAATCCACTGATCTTGTCGCCGAGAGTGCTCTTCTCCTTCTCTTCGACGCTCGGAAGTGGTGCCTCCTCGGGTGCTCGTTCGACCTTCTCGAGCTCTTCATGAGATTGGCCTGGATGGTAGACGGCGGCATGGGCAGCGAGTGGCTCGCCTTCGAGTTCTGATGCTCGCTGCGTGCCATCGAGTGGTCCTTCGAATGCTGCTTCGTCGAACGGATAGTCGCTGTGCGGCTTGTCCTTCTTGAAGAGACCGCCAATGAATTCCTTTGCCTTATCGCCGAGATCCTTTTCAGGTTCGGCCGGCTCCTTCTCGTGAAGATCGCTTCGGCCAGGGTGGTATGGCGTGACATGCGACGTCAACGGCTCGTCAGGCAGATCGCCTGCACGACCGGTTGTGTCGAGCGGACCTTCGAAGGGAGCTTCGTCTCTCGGATAGTCGGCGTGCTTGTCTTTCTTGAAGAATCCACTGATCTTGTCGCCGAGAGTGCTCTTCTCCTTCTCTTCGACGCTCGGAAGTGGTGCCTCCTCGGGTGCTCGTTCGACCTTCTCGAGCTCTTCATGAGATTGGCCTGGATGGTAGACGGCGGCATGGGCAGCGAGTGGCTCGCCTTCGAGTTCTGATGCTCGCTGCGTGCCATCGAGTGGTCCTTCGAATGCTGCTTCGTCGAACGGATAGTCGCTGTGCGGCTTGTCCTTCTTGAAGAGACCGCCAATGAATTCCTTTGCCTTATCGCCGAGATCCTTTTCAGGTTCGGCCGGCTCCTTCTCGTGAAGATCGCTTCGGCCAGGGTGGTATGGCGTGACATGCGACGTCAACGGCTCGTCAGGCAGATCGCCTGCACGACCGGTTGTGTCGAGCGGACCTTCGAAGGGAGCTTCGTCTCTCGGATAGTCGGCGTGCTTGTCTTTCTTGAAGAATCCACTGATCTTGTCGCCGAGAGTGCTCTTCTCCTTCTCTTCGACGCTCGGAAGTGGTGCCTCCTCGGGTGCTCGTTCGACCTTCTCGAGCTCTTCATGAGATTGGCCTGGATGGTAGACGGCGGCATGGGCAGCGAGTGGCTCGCCTTCGAGTTCTGATGCTCGCTGCGTGCCATCGAGTGGTCCTTCGAATGCTGCTTCGTCGAACGGATAGTCGCTGTGCGGCTTGTCCTTCTTGAAGAGACCGCCAATGAATTCCTTTGCCTTATCGCCGAGATCCTTTTCAGGTTCGGCCGGCTCCTTCTCGTGAAGATCGCTTCGGCCAGGGTGGTATGGCGTGACATGCGACGTCAACGGCTCGTCAGGCAGATCGCCTGCACGACCGGTTGTGTCGAGCGGACCTTCGAAGGGAGCTTCGTCTCTCGGATAGTCGGCGTGCTTGTCTTTCTTGAAGAATCCACTGATCTTGTCGCCGAGAGTGCTCTTCTCCTTCTCTTCGACGCTCGGAAGTGGTGCCTCCTCGGGTGCTCGTTCGACCTTCTCGAGCTCTTCATGAGATTGGCCTGGATGGTAGACGGCGGCATGGGCAGCGAGTGGCTCGCCTTCGAGTTCTGATGCTCGCTGCGTGCCATCGAGTGGTCCTTCGAATGCTGCTTCGTCGAACGGATAGTCGCTGTGCGGCTTGTCCTTCTTGAAGAGACCGCCAATGAATTCCTTTGCCTTATCGCCGAGATCCTTTTCAGGTTCGGCCGGCTCCTTCTCGTGAAGATCGCTTCGGCCAGGGTGGTATGGCGTGACATGCGACGTCAACGGCTCGTCAGGCAGATCGCCTGCACGACCGGTTGTGTCGAGCGGACCTTCGAAGGGAGTTTCGTCTCTCGGATAGTCGGCGTGCTTGTCTTTCTTGAAGAATCCACTGATCTTGTCGCCGAGAGTGCTCTTCTCCTTCTCTTCGACGCTCGGAAGTGGTGCCTCCTCGGGTGCTCGTTCGACCTTCTCGAGCTCTTCATGAGATTGGCCTGGATGGTAGACGGCGGCATGGGCAGCGAGTGGCTCGCCTTCGAGTTCTGATGCTCGCTGCGTGCCATCGAGTGGTCCTTCGAATGCTGCTTCGTCGAACGGATAGTCGCTGTGCGGCTTGTCCTTCTTGAAGAGACCGCCAATGAATTCCTTTGCCTTATCGCCGAGATCCTTTTCAGGTTCGGCCGGCTCCTTCTCGTGAAGATCGCTTCGGCCAGGGTGGTATGGCGTGACATGCGACGTCAACGGCTCGTCAGGCAGATCGCCTGCACGACCGGTTGTGTCGAGCGGACCATCGAAGGGAGCTTCGTCTCTCGGATAGTCGGCGTGCTTGTCTTTCTTGAAGAATCCACTGATCTTGTCGCCGAGAGTGCTCTTCTCCTTCTCTTCGACGCTCGGAAGTGGTGCCTCCTCGGGTGCTCGTTCGACCTTCTCGAGCTCTTCATGAGATTGGCCTGGATGGTAGACGGCGGCATGGGCAGCGAGTGGCTCGCCTTCGAGTTCTGATGCTCGCTGCGTGCCATCGAGTGGTCCTTCGAATGCTGCTTCGTCGAACGGATAGTCGCTGTGCGGCTTGTCCTTCTTGAAGAGACCGCCAATGAATTCCTTTGCCTTATCGCCGAGATCCTTTTCAGGTTCGGCCGGCTCCTTCTCGTGAAGATCGCTTCGGCCAGGGTGGTATGGCGTGACATGCGACGTCAACGGCTCGTCAGGCAGATCGTCTGCACGACCGGTTGTGTCGAGCGGACCTTCGAAGGGAGCTTCGTCTCTCGGATAGTCGGCGTGCTTGTCTTTCTTGAAGAATCCACTGATCTTGTCGCCGAGAGTGCTCTTCTCCTTCTCTTCGACGCTCGGAAGTGGTGCCTCCTCGGGTGCTCGTTCGACCTTCTCGAGCTCTTCATGAGATTGGCCTGGATGGTAGACGGCGGCATGGGCAGCGAGTGGCTCGCCTTCGAGTTCTGATGCTCGCTGCGTGCCATCGAGTGGTCCTTCGAATGCTGCTTCGTCGAACGGATAGTCGCTGTGCGGCTTGTCCTTCTTGAAGAGACCGCCAATGAATTCCTTTGCCTTATCGCCGAGATCCTTTTCAGGTTCGGCCGGCTCCTTCTCGTGAAGATCGCTTCGGCCAGGGTGGTATGGCGTGACATGCGACGTCAACGGCTCGTCAGGCAGATCGCCTGCACGACCGGTTGTGTCGAGCGGACCTTCGAACGGAGCTTCGTCTCTCGGATAGTCGGCGTGCTTGTCTTTCTTGAAGAATCCACTGATCTTGTCGCCGAGAGTGCTCTTCTCCTTCTCTTCGACGCTCGGAAGTGGTGCCTCCTCGGGTGCTCGTTCGACCTTCTCGAGCTCTTCTGAGATTGGCCTGGATGGTAGACGGCGGCATGGGCAGCGAGTGGCTCGCCTTCGAGTTCTGATGCTCGCTGCGTGCCATCGAGTGGTCCTTCGAATGCTGCTTCGTCGAACGGATAGTCGCTGTGCGGCTTGTCCTTCTTGAAGAGACCGCCAATGAATTCCTTTGCCTTATCGCCGAGATCCTTTTCAGGTTCGGCCGGCTCCTTCTCGTGAAGATCGCTTCGGCCAGGGTGGTATGGCGTGACATGCGACGTCAACGGCTCGTCAGGCAGATCGCCTGCACGACCGGTTGTGTCGAGCGGACCTTCGAAGGGAGCTTCGTCTCTCGGATAGTCGGCGTGCTTGTCTTTCTTGAAGAATCCACTGATCTTGTCGCCGAGAGTGCTCTTCTCCTTCTCTTCGACGCTCGGAAGTGGTGCCTCCTCGGGTGCTCGTTCGACCTTCTCGAGCTCTTCATGAGATTGGCCTGGATGGTAGACGGCGGCATGGGCAGCGAGTGGCTCGCCTTCGAGTTCTGATGCTCGCTGCGTGCCATCGAGTGGTCCTTCGAATGCTGCTTCGTCGAACGGATAGTCGCTGTGCGGCTTGTCCTTCTTGAAGAGACCGCCAATGAATTCCTTTGCCTTATCGCCGAGATCCTTTTCAGGTTCGGCCGGCTCCTTCTCGTGAAGATCGCTTCGGCCAGGGTGGTATGGCGTGACATGCGACGTCAACGGCTCGTCAGGCAGATCGCCTGCACGACCGGTTGTGTCGAGCGGACCTTCGAAGGGAGCTTCGTCTCTCGGATAGTCGGCGTGCTTGTCTTTCTTGAAGAATCCACTGA
This sequence comes from Allodiplogaster sudhausi, assembly GCA_945643635.1. Taxonomy (NCBI): domain Eukaryota; kingdom Metazoa; phylum Nematoda; class Chromadorea; order Rhabditida; family Diplogasteridae; genus Allodiplogaster; species Allodiplogaster sudhausi. The sequence continues at coordinate 15,309 of CALZFC010000089.1, forward strand.
TCTTGTCGCCGAGAGTGCTCTTCTCCTTCTCTTCGACGCTCGGAAGTGGTGCCTCCTCGGGTGCTCGTTCGACCTTCTCGAGCTCTTCATGAGATTGGCCTGGATGGTAGACGGCGGCATGGGCAGCGAGTGGCTCGCCTTCGAGTTCTGATGCTCGCTGCGTGCCATCGAGTGGTCCTTCGAATGCTGCTTCGTCGAACGGATAGTCGCTGTGCGGCTTGTCCTTCTTGAAGAGACCGCCAATGAATTCCTTTGCCTTATCGCCGAGATCCTTTTCAGGTTCGGCCGGCTCCTTCTCGTGAAGATCGCTTCGGCCAGGGTGGTATGGCGTGACATGCGACGTCAACGGCTCGTCAGGCAGATCGCCTGCACGACCGGTTGTGTCGAGCGGACCTTCGAAGGGAGCTTCGTCTCTCGGATAGTCGGCGTGCTTGTCTTTCTTGAAGAATCCACTGATCTTGTCGCCGAGAGTGCTCTTCTCCTTCTCTTCGACGCTCGGAAGTGGTGCCTCCTCGGGTGCTCGTTCGACCTTCTCGAGCTCTTCATGAGATTGGCCTGGATGGTAGACGGCGGCATGGGCAGCGAGTGGCTCGCCTTCGAGTTCTGATGCTCGCTGCGTGCCATCGAGTGGTCCTTCGAATGCTGCTTCGTCGAACGGATAGTCGCTGTGCGGCTTGTCCTTCTTGAAGAGACCGCCAATGAATTCCTTTGCCTTATCGCCGAGATCCTTTTCAGGTTCGGCCGGCTCCTTCTCGTGAAGATCGCTTCGGCCAGGGTGGTATGGCGTGACATGCGACGTCAACGGCTCGTCAGGCAGATCGCCTGCACGACCGGTTGTGTCGAGCGGACCTTCGAAGGGAGCTTCGTCTCTCGGATAGTCGGCGTGCTTGTCTTTCTTGAAGAATCCACTGATCTTGTCGCCGAGAGTGCTCTTCTCCTTCTCTTCGACGCTCGGAAGTGGTGCCTCCTCGGGTGCTCGTTCGACCTTCTCGAGCTCTTCATGAGATTGGCCTGGATGGTAGACGGCGGCATGGGCAGCGAGTGGCTCGCCTTCGAGTTCTGATGCTCGCTGCGTGCCATCGAGTGGTCCTTCGAATGCTGCTTCGTCGAACGGATAGTCGCTGTGCGGCTTGTCCTTCTTGAAGAGACCGCCAATGAATTCCTTTGCCTTATCGCCGAGATCCTTTTCAGGTTCGGCCGGCTCCTTCTCGTGAAGATCGCTTCGGCCAGGGTGGTATGGCGTGACATGCGACGTCAACGGCTCGTCAGGCAGATCGCCTGCACGACCGGTGGTGTCGAGCGGACCATCGAACAGAGCTTCGTCTCTCGGATAGTCGGCGTGCTTGTCTTTCTTGAAGAATCCACTGATCTTGTCGCCGAGAGTGCTCTTCTCCTTCTCTTCGACGCTCGGAAGTGGTGCCTCCTCGGGTGCTCGTTCGACCTTCTCGAGCTCTTCTTGAGATTGGCCTGGATGGTAGACGGCGGCATGGGCAGCGAGTGGCTCGCCTTCGAGTTCTGATGCTCGCTGCGTGCCATCGAGTGGTCCTTCGAATGCTGCTTCGTCGAACGGATAGTCGCTGTGCGGCTTGTCCTTCTTGAAGAGACCGCCAATGAATTCCTTTGCCTTATCGCCGAGATCCTTTTCAGGTTCGGCCGGCTCCTTCTCGTGAAGATCGCTTCGGCCAGGGTGGTATGGCGTGACATGCGACGTCAACGGCTCGTCAGGCAGATCGTCTGCACGACCGGTTGTGTCGAGCGGACCTTCGAAGGGAGCTTCGTCTCTCGGATAGTCGGCGTGCTTGTCTTTCTTGAAGAATCCACTGATCTTGTCGCCGAAAGTGCTCTTCTCCTTCTCTTCGACGCTCGGAAGTGGTGCCTCCTCGGGTGCTCGTTCGACCTTCTCGAGCTCTTCATGAGATTGGCCTGGATGGTAGACGGCGGCATGGGCAGCGAGTGGCTCGCCTTCGAGTTCTGATGCTCGCTGCGTGCCATCGAGTGGTCCTTCGAATGCTGCTTCGTCGAACGGATAGTCGCTGTGCGGCTTGTCCTTCTTGAAGAGACCGCCAATGAATTCCTTTGCCTTATCGCCGAGATCCTTTTCAGGTTCGGCCGGCTCCTTCTCGTGAAGATCGCTTCGGCCAGGGTGGTATGGCGTGACATGCGACGTCAACGGCTCGTCAGGCAGATCGCCTGCACGACCGGTGGTGTCGAGCGGACCATCGAACGGAGCTTCGTCTCTCGGATAGTCGGCGTGCTTGTCTTTCTTGAAGAATCCACTGATCTTGTCGCCGAGAGTGCTCTTCTCCTTCTCTTCGACGCTCGGAAGTGGTGCCTCCTCGGGTGCTCGTTCGACCTTCTCGAGCTCTTCTTGAGATTGGCCTGGATGGTAGACGGCGGCATGGGCAGCGAGTGGCTCGCCTTCGAGTTCTGATGCTCGCTGCGTGCCATCGAGTGGTCCTTCGAATGCTGCTTCGTCGAACGGATAGTCGCTGTGCGGCTTGTCCTTCTTGAAGAGACCGCCAATGAATTCCTTTGCCTTATCGCCGAGATCCTTTTCAGGTTCGGCCGGCTCCTTCTCGTGAAGATCGCTTCGGCCAGGGTGGTATGGCGTGACATGCGACGTCAACGGCTCGTCAGGCAGATCGCCTGCACGACCGGTTGTGTCGAGCGGACCTTCGAAGGGAGCTTCGTCTCTCGGATAGTCGGCGTGCTTGTCTTTCTTGAAGAATCCACTGATCTTGTCGCCGAAAGTGCTCTTCTCCTTCTCTTCGACGCTCGGAAGTGGTGCCTCCTCGGGTGCTCGTTCGACCTTCTCGAGCTCTTCTTGAGATTGGCCTGGATGGTAGACGGCGGCATGGGCAGCGAGTGGCTCGCCTTCGAGTTCTGATGCTCGCTGCGTGCCATCGAGTGGTCCTTCGAATGCTGCTTCGTCGAACGGATAGTCGCTGTGCGGCTTGTCCTTCTTGAAGAGACCGCCAATGAATTCCTTTGCCTTATCGCCGAGATCCTTTTCAGGTTCGGCCGGCTCCTTCTCGTGAAGATCGCTTCGGCCAGGGTGGTATGGCGTGACATGCGACGTCAACGGCTCGTCAGGCAGATCGCCTGCACGACCGGTTGTGTCGAGCGGACCTTCGAAGGGAGCTTCGTCTCTCGGATAGTCGGCGTGCTTGTCTTTCTTGAAGAATCCACTGATCTTGTCGCCGAAAGTGCTCTTCTCCTTCTCTTCGACGCTCGGAAGTGGTGCCTCCTCGGGTGCTCGTTCGACCTTCTCGAGCTCTTCTTGAGATTGGCCTGGATGGTAGACGGCGGCATGGGCAGCGAGTGGCTCGCCTTCGAGTTCTGATGCTCGCTGCGTGCCATCGAGTGGTCCTTCGAATGCTGCTTCGTCGAACGGATAGTCGCTGTGCGGCTTGTCCTTCTTGAAGAGACCGCCAATGAATTCCTTTGCCTTATCGCCGAGATCCTTTTCAGGTTCGGCCGGCTCCTTCTCGTGAAGATCGCTTCGGCCAGGGTGGTATGGCGTGACATGCGACGTCAACGGCTCGTCAGGCAGATCGTCTGCACGACCGGTTGTGTCGAGCGGACCTTCGAAGGGAGCTTCGTCTCTCGGATAGTCGGCGTGCTTGTCTTTCTTGAAGAATCCACTGATCTTGTCGCCGAGAGTGCTCTTCTCCTTCTCTTCGACGCTCGGAAGTGGTGCCTCCTCGGGTGCTCGTTCGACCTTCTCGAGCTCTTCTTGAGATTGGCCTGGATGGTAGACGGCGGCATGGGCAGCGAGTGGCTCGCCTTCGAGTTCTGATGCTCGCTGCGTGCCATCGAGTGGTCCTTCGAATGCTGCTTCGTCGAACGGATAGTCGCTGTGCGGCTTGTCCTTCTTGAAGAGACCGCCAATGAATTCCTTTGCCTTATCGCCGAGATCCTTTTCAGGTTCGGCCGGCTCCTTCTCGTGAAGATCGCTTCGGCCAGGGTGGTATGGCGTGACATGCGACGTCAACGGCTCGTCAGGCAGATCGCCTGCACGACCGGTTGTGTCGAGCGGACCTTCGAAGGGAGCTTCGTCTCTCGGATAGTCGGCGTGCTTGTCTTTCTTGAAGAATCCACTGATCTTGTCGCCGAAAGTGCTCTTCTCCTTCTCTTCGACGCTCGGAAGTGGTGCCTCCTCGGGTGCTCGTTCGACCTTCTCGAGCTCTTCTTGAGATTGGCCTGGATGGTAGACGGCGGCATGGGCAGCGAGTGGCTCGCCTTCGAGTTCTGATGCTCGCTGCGTGCCATCGAGTGGTCCTTCGAATGCTGCTTCGTCGAACGGATAGTCGCTGTGCGGCTTGTCCTTCTTGAAGAGACCGCCAATGAATTCCTTTGCCTTATCGCCGAGATCCTTTTCAGGTTCGGCCGGCTCCTTCTCGTGAAGATCGCTTCGGCCAGGGTGGTATGGCGTGACATGCGACGTCAACGGCTCGTCAGGCAGATCGCCTGCACGACCGGTTGTGTCGAGCGGACCTTCGAAGGGAGCTTCGTCTCTCGGATAGTCGGCGTGCTTGTCTTTCTTGAAGAATCCACTGATCTTGTCGCCGAAAGTGCTCTTCTCCTTCTCTTCGACGCTCGGAAGTGGTGCCTCCTCGGGTGCTCGTTCGACCTTCTCGAGCTCTTCTTGAGATTGGCCTGGATGGTAGACGGCGGCATGGGCAGCGAGTGGCTCGCCTTCGAGTTCTGATGCTCGCTGCGTGCCATCGAGTGGTCCTTCGAATGCTGCTTCGTCGAACGGATAGTCGCTGTGCGGCTTGTCCTTCTTGAAGAGACCGCCAATGAATTCCTTTGCCTTATCGCCGAGATCCTTTTCAGGTTCGGCCGGCTCCTTCTCGTGAAGATCGCTTCGGCCAGGGTGGTATGGCGTGACATGCGACGTCAACGGCTCGTCAGGCAGATCGCCTGCACGACCGGTTGTGTCGAGCGGACCTTCGAAGGGAGCTTCGTCTCTCGGATAGTCGGCGTGCTTGTCTTTCTTGAAGAATCCACTGATCTTGTCGCCGAAAGTGCTCTTCTCCTTCTCTTCGACGCTCGGAAGTGGTGCCTCCTCGGGTGCTCGTTCGACCTTCTCGAGCTCTTCTTGAGATTGGCCTGGATGGTAGACGGCGGCATGGGCAGCGAGTGGCTCGCCTTCGAGTTCTGATGCTCGCTGCGTGCCATCGAGTGGTCCTTCGAATGCTGCTTCGTCGAACGGATAGTCGCTGTGCGGCTTGTCCTTCTTGAAGAGACCGCCAATGAATTCCTTTGCCTTATCGCCGAGATCCTTTTCAGGTTCGGCCGGCTCCTTCTCGTGAAGATCGCTTCGGCCAGGGTGATATGGCGTGACATGCGACGTCAACGGCTCGTCAGGCAGATCGCCTGCACGACCGGTTGTGTCGAGCGGACCTTCGAAGGGAGCTTCGTCTCTCGGATAGTCGGCGTGCTTGTCTTTCTTGAAGAATCCACTGATCTTGTCGCCGAAAGTGCTCTTCTCCTTCTCTTCGACGCTCGGAAGTGGTGCCTCCTCGGGTGCTCGTTCGACCTTCTCGAGCTCTTCTTGAGATTGGCCTGGATGGTAGACGGCGGCATGGGCAGCGAGTGGCTCGCCTTCGAGTTCTGATGCTCGCTGCGTGCCATCGAGTGGTCCTTCGAATGCTGCTTCGTCGAACGGATAGTCGCTGTGCGGCTTGTCCTTCTTGAAGAGACCGCCAATGAATTCCTTTGCCTTATCGCCGAGATCCTTTTCAGGTTCGGCCGGCTCCTTCTCGTGAAGATCGCTTCGGCCAGGGTGGTATGGCGTGACATGCGACGTCAACGGCTCGTCAGGCAGATCGCCTGCACGACCGGTTGTGTCGAGCGGACCTTCGAAGGGAGCTTCGTCTCTCGGATAGTCGGCGTGCTTGTCTTTCTTGAAGAATCCACTGATCTTGTCGCCGAAAGTGCTCTTCTCCTTCTCTTCGACGCTCGGAAGTGGTGCCTCCTCGGGTGCTCGTTCGACCTTCTCGAGCTCTTCTTGAGATTGGCCTGGATGGTAGACGGCGGCATGGGCAGCGAGTGGCTCGCCTTCGAGTTCTGATGCTCGCTGCGTGCCATCGAGTGGTCCTTCGAATGCTGCTTCGTCGAACGGATAGTCGCTGTGCGGCTTGTCCTTCTTGAAGAGACCGCCAATGAATTCCTTTGCCTTATCGCCGAGATCCTTTTCAGGTTCGGCCGGCTCCTTCTCGTGAAGATCGCTTCGGCCAGGGTGGTATGGCGTGACATGCGACGTCAACGGCTCGTCAGGCAGATCGTATGCACGACCGGTTGTGTCGAGCGGACCTTCGAAGGGAGTTTCGTCTCTCGGATAGTCGGCGTGCTTGTCTTTCTTGAAGAATCCACTGATCTTGTCGCCGAGAGTGCTCTTCTCCTTCTCTTCGACGCTCGGAAGTGGTGCCTCCTCGGGTGCTCGTTCGACCTTCTCGAGCTCTTCTTGAGATTGGCCTGGATGGTAGACGGCGGCATGGGCAGCGAGTGGCTCGCCTTCGAGTTCTGATGCTCGCTGCGTGCCATCGAGTGGTCCTTCGAATGCTGCTTCGTCGAACGGATAGTCGCTGTGCGGCTTGTCCTTCTTGAAGAGACCGCCAATGAATTCCTTTGCCTTATCGCCGAGATCCTTTTCAGGTTCGGCCGGCTCTTTCTCGTGAAGATCGCTTCGGCCAGGGTGGTATGGCGTGACATGCGACGTCAACGGCTCGTCAGGCAGATCGTCTGCACGACCGGTTGTGTCGAGCGGACCTTTGAAGGGAGTTTCGTCTCTCGGATAGTCGGCGTGCTTGTCTTTCTTGAAGAATCCACTGATCTTGTCGCCGAGAGTGCTCTTCTCCTTCTCTTCGACGCTCGGAAGTGGTGCCTCCTCGGGTGCTCGTTCGACCTTCTCGAGCTCTTCATGAGATTGGCCTGGATGGTAGACGGCGGCATGAGCAGCGAGTGGCTCGCCTTCGAGTTCTGATGCTCGCTGCGTGCCATCGAGTGGTCCTTCGAATGCTGCTTCGTCGAACGGATAGTCGCTGTGCGGCTTGTCCTTCTTGAAGAGACCGCCAATGAATTCCTTTGCCTTATCGCCGAGATCCTTTTCAGGTTCGGCCGGCTGCTTCTCGTGAAGATCGCTTCGGCCAGGGTGGTATGGCGTGACATGCGACGTCAACGGCTCGTCAGGCAGATCGCCTGCACGACCGGTTGTGTCGAGCGGACCTTCGAAGGGAGCTTCGTCTCTCGGATAGTCGGCGTGCTTGTCTTTCTTGAAGAATCCACTGATCTTGTCGCCGAAAGTGCTCTTCTCCTTCTCTTCGACGCTCGGAAGTGGTGCCTCCTCGGGTGCTCGTTCGACCTTCTCGAGCTCTTCTTGAGATTGGCCTGGATGGTAGACGGCGGCATGGGCAGCGAGTGGCTCGCCTTCGAGTTCTGATGCTCGCTGCGTGCCATCGAGTGGTCCTTCGAATGCTGCTTCGTCGAACGGATAGTCGCTGTGCGGCTTGTCCTTCTTGAAGAGACCGCCAATGAATTCCTTTGCCTTATCGCCGAGATCCTTTTCAGGTTCGGCCGGCTCCTTCTCGTGAAGATCGCTTCGGCCAGGGTGGTATGGCGTGACATGCGACGTCAACGGCTCGTCAGGCAGATCGTCTGCACGACCGGTTGTGTCGAGCGGACCTTCGAAGGGAGTTTCGTCTCTCGGATAGTCGGCGTGCTTGTCTTTCTTGAAGAATCCACTGATCTTGTCGCCGAGAGTGCTCTTCTCCTTCTCTTCGACGCTCGGAAGTGGTGCCTCCTCGGGTGCTCGTTCGACCTTCTCGAGCTCTTCATGAGATTGGCCTGGATGGTAGACGGCGGCATGAGCAGCGAGTGGCTCGCCTTTGAGTTCTGATGCTCGCTGCGTGCCATCGAGTGGTCCTTCGAATGCTGCTTCGTCGAACGGATAGTCGCTGTGCGGCTTGTCCTTCTTGAAGAGACCGCCAATGAATTCCTTTGCCTTATCGCTGAGATCCTTTTCAGGTTCGGCCGGCTGCTTCTCGTGAAGATCGCTTCGGCCAGGGTGGTATGGCATGACATGCGACGTCAACGGCTCGTCAGGCAGATCGCCTGCACGACCGGTTGTGTCGAGCGGACCTTCGAAGGGAGCTTCGTCTCTCGGATAGTCGGCGTGCTTGTCTTTCTTGAAGAATCCACTGATCTTGTCGCCGAAAGTGCTCTTCTCCTTCTCTTCGACGCTCGGAAGTGGTGCCTCCTCGGGTGCTCGTTCGACCTTCTCGAGCTCTTCTTGAGATTGGCCTGGATGGTAGACGGCGGCATGGGCAGCGAGTGGCTCGCCTTCGAGTTCTGATGCTCGCTGCGTGCCATCGAGTGGTCCTTCGAATGCTGCTTCGTCGAACGGATAGTCGCTGTGCGGCTTGTCCTTCTTGAAGAGACCGCCAATGAATTCCTTTGCCTTATCGCCGAGATCCTTTTCAGGTTCGGCCGGCTCCTTCTCGTGAAGATCGCTTCGGCCAGGGTGGTATGGCGTGACATGCGACGTCAACGGCTCGTCAGGCAGATCGTCTGCACGACCGGTTGTGTCGAGCGGACCTTCGAAGGGAGTTTCGTCTCTCGGATAGTCGGCGTGCTTGTCTTTCTTGAAGAATCCACTGATCTTGTCGCCGAGAGTGCTCTTCTCCTTCTCTTCGACGCTCGGAAGTGGTGCCTCCTCGGGTGCTCGTTCGACCTTCTCGAGCTCTTCATGAGATTGGCCTGGATGGTAGACGGCGGCATGAGCAGCGAGTGGCTCGCCTTTGAGTTCTGATGCTCGCTGCGTGCCATCGAGTGGTCCTTCGAATGCTGCTTCGTCGAACGGATAGTCGCTGTGCGGCTTGTCCTTCTTGAAGAGACCGCCAATGAATTCCTTTGCCTTATCGCTGAGATCCTTTTCAGGTTCGGCCGGCTGCTTCTCGTGAAGATCGCTTCGGCCAGGGTGGTATGGCATGACATGCGACGTCAACGGCTCGTCAGGCAGATCGCCTGCACGACCGGTGGTGTCGAGCGGACCATCGAACAGAGCTTCGTCTCTCGGATAGTCGGCGTGCTTGTCTTTCTTGAAGAATCCACTGATCTTGTCGCCGAGAGTGCTCTTCTCCTTCTCTTCGACGCTCGGAAGTGGTGCCTCCTCGGGTACTCGTTCGACCTTCTCGAGCTCTTCTTGAGATTGGACTGGATGGTAGACGGCGGCATGGGCAGCGAGTGGCTCGCCTTCGAGTTCTGATGCTCGCTGCGTGCCATCGACTGGTCCTTCGAATGCTGCTTCGTCGAACGGATAGTCGCTGTGCGGCTTGTCCTTCTTGAAGAGACCGCCAATGAATTCCTTTGCCTTATCGCTGAGATCCTTTTCAGGTTCGGCCGGCTGCTTCTCGTGAAGATCGCTTCGGCCAGGGTGGTATGGCATGACATGCGACGTCAACGGCTCGTCAGGCAGATCGCCTGCACGACCGGTTGTGTCGAGCGGACCTTCGAAGGGAGCTTCGTCTCTCGGATAGTCGGCGTGCTTGTCTTTCTTGAAGAATCCACTGATCTTGTCGCCGAAAGTGCTCTTCTCCTTCTCTTCGACGCTCGGAAGTGGTGCCTCCTCGGGTGCTCGTTCGACCTTCTCGAGCTCTTCTTGAGATTGGCCTGGATGGTAGACGGCGGCATGGGCAGCGAGTGGCTCGCTTTCGAGTTCTGATGCTCGCTGCGTGCCATCGAGTGGTCCTTCGAATGCTGCTTCGTCGAACGGATAGTCGCTGTGCGGCTTGTCCTTCTTGAAGAGACCGCCAATGAATTCCTTTGCCTTATCGCCGAGATCCTTTTCAGGTTCGGCCGGCTCCTTCTCGTGAAGATCGCTTCGGCCAGGGTGGTATGGCGTGACATGCGACGTCAACGGCTCGTCAGGCAGATCGTCTGCACGACCGGTTGTGTCGAGCGGACCTTCGAAGGGAGTTTCGTCTCTCGGATAGTCGGCGTGCTTGTCTTTCTTGAAGAATCCACTGATCTTGTCGCCGAGAGTGCTCTTCTCCTTCTCTTCGACGCTCGGAAGTGGTGCCTCCTCGGGTGCTCGTTCGACCTTCTCGAGCTCTTCATGAGATTGGCCTGGATGGTAGACGGCGGCATGAGCAGCGAGTGGCTCGCCTTTGAGTTCTGATGCTCGCTGCGTGCCATCGAGTGGTCCTTCGAATGCTGCTTCGTCGAACGGATAGTCGCTGTGCGGCTTGTCCTTCTTGAAGAGACCGCCAATGAATTCCTTTGCCTTATCGCTGAGATCCTTTTCAGGTTCGGCCGGCTGCTTCTCGTGAAGATCGCTTCGGCCAGGGTGGTATGGCATGACATGCGACGTCAACGGCTCGTCAGGCAGATCGCCTGCACGACCGGTGGTGTCGAGCGGACCATCGAACAGAGCTTCGTCTCTCGGATAGTCGGCGTGCTTGTCTTTCTTGAAGAATCCACTGATCTTGTCGCCGAGAGTGCTCTTCTCCTTCTCTTCGACGCTCGGAAGTGGTGCCTCCTCGGGTACTCGTTCGACCTTCTCGAGCTCTTCTTGAGATTGGCCTGGATGGTAGACGGCGGCATGGGCAGCGAGTGGCTCGCCTTCGAGTTCTGATGCTCGCTGCGTGCCATCGACTGGTCCTTCGAATGCTGCTTCGTCGAACGGATAGTCGCTGTGTGGCTTATCCTTCTTGAAGAGACCGCCAATGAATTCCTTTGCCTTATCGCCGAGATCCTTTTCAGGTTCGGCCGGCTCCTTCTCGTGAAGATCGCTTCGGCCAGGGTGGTATGGCGTGACATGCGACGTCAACGGCTCGTCAGGCAGATCGCCTGCACGACCGGTTGTGTCGAGCGGACCTTCGAAGGGAGCTTCGTCTCTCGGATAGTCGGCGTGCTTGTCTTTCTTGAAGAATCCACTGATCTTGTCGCCGAAAGTGCTCTTCTCCTTCTCTTCGACGCTCGGAAGTGGTGCCTCCTCGGGTGCTCGTTCGACCTTCTCGAGCTCTTCTTGAGATTGGCCTGGATGGTAGACGGCGGCATGGGCAGCGAGTGGCTCGCCTTCGAGTTCTGATGCTCGCTGCGTGCCATCGAGTGGTCCTTCGAATGCTGCTTCGTCGAACGGATAGTCGCTGTGCGGCTTGTCCTTCTTGAAGAGACCGCCAATGAATTCCTTTGCCTTATCGCCGAGATCCTTTTCAGGTTCGGCCGGCTCCTTCTCGTGAAGATCGCTTCGGCCAGGGTGGTATGGCGTGACATGCGACGTCAACGGCTCGTCAGGCAGATCGTCTGCACGACCGGTTGTGTCGAGCGGACCTTCGAAGGGAGTTTCGTCTCTCGGATAGTCGGCGTGCTTGTCTTTCTTGAAGAATCCACTGATCTTGTCGCCGAAAGTGCTCTTCTCCTTCTCTTCGACGCTCGGAAGTGGTGCCTCCTCGGGTGCTCGTTCGACCTTCTCGAGCTCTTCTTGAGATTGGCATGGATGGTAGACGGCGGCATGGGCAGCGAGTGGCTCGCCTTCGAGTTCTGATGCTCGCTGCGTGCCATCGAGTGGTCCTTCGAATGCTGCTTCGTCGAACGGATAGTCGCTGTGCGGCTTGTCCTTCTTGAAGAGACCGCCAATGAATTCCTTTGCCTTATCGCCGAGATCCTTTTCAGGTTCGGCCGGCTGCTTCTCGTGAAGATCGCTTCGGCCAGGGTGGTATGGCGTGACATGCGACGTCAACGGCTCGTCAGGCAGATCGCCTGCACGACCGGTGGTGTCGAGCGGACCATCGAACGGAGCTTCGTCTCTCGGATAGTCGGCGTGCTTGTCTTTCTTGAAGAATCCACTGATCTTGTCGCCGAGAGTGCTCTTCTCCTTCTCTTCGACGCTCGGAAGTGGTGCCTCCTCGGGTGCTCGTTCGACCTTCTCGAGCTCTTCTTGAGATTGGCCTGGATGGTAGACGGCGGCATTGGCAGCGAGTGGCTCGCCTTCGAGTTCTGATGCTCGCTGCGTGCCATCGACTGGTCCTTCGAATGCTGCTTCGTCGAACGGATAGTCGCTGTGCGGCTTGTCCTTCTTGAAGAGACCGCCAATGAATTCCTTTGCCTTATCGCTGAGATCCTTTTCAGATTCGGCCGGCTCCTTCTCGTGAAGATCGCTTCGGCCAGGGTGGTATGGCGTGACATGCGACGTCAACGGCTCGTCAGGCAGATCGTCTGCACGACCGGTTGTGTCGAGCGGACCTTCGAAGGGAGTTTCGTCTCTCGGATAGTCGGCGTGCTTGTCTTTCTTGAAGAATCCACTGATCTTGTCGCCGAGAGTGCTCTTCTCCATCTCTTCGACGCTCGGAAGTGGTGCCTCCTCGGGTGCTCGTTCGACCTTCTCGAGCTCTTCATGAGATTGGCCTGGATGGTAGACGGCGGCATGGGCAACGAGTGGCTCGCCTTCGAGTTCTGATGCTCGCTGCGTGCCATCGAGTGGTCCTTCGAATGCTGCTTCGTCGAACGGATAGTCGCTGTGCGGCTTGTCCTTCTTGAAGAGACCGCCAATCCAATTTATAAAAGCCGTTTTATCGCTATCAGTATTAGGTGCAGGTTGCCCTTTTAAGGCTTTCTGCGATGTTTCACTTTCTATACCACCAATCCATTTATCGAAGGATGTGCTGGGAGTTGATTCGATAATTTCTTTTTCAAATTCCCTTTCATTTGAAGGCGGTGTATACACACATACGTGGGAGGTTACTGGCTCCTGTTCTAAATCGCAGGTACGTTCTATGCTTTGAAGTCTCACTTGAGGTGCATTCCTTGATCCGCCAATCTCTGATGCCTCTTTTCCAGTAAAACTTTGATCAGTCATCAATCTTCGATCGTCTTCGTGCTGTTTCATCTCCCTGTGAACAGAGCTGTCCAGCCATCTCTCGACTGGCGTCTTCTCCTTCTCACCAACAGCCGGTGTCGAGTGTTCTGCTTCCTGTTGTAGTTCGTAGCGCCACGAGGGACCCGCGGATGTTCCCGGATGGTAGACAGATGAGTGCTCTTCCAGCGGCTCGTGGTGCAATTCGGAGCTTCTTGCCGTACTTGCAACGGGGTCTTCCGGTGGGAAAGCGACGTTCATGCGAGTGAGAAGATCCTGCTGCTCCATGGCCGCGCGGAGATTTCGAGGCGGAAAGCCACTGAAAGGCCATCCATGGGTGCTAGCCTCAGGCGACGTTACGGGTGGAGACTGCGCACGACTGTCTCCACGACTTGTAGACGGAGTGGGCTGCTCGGCTTGTTCAGAAGATGTCTCAGTCGGCGCGTCCAGCATCTGGAAATCATCGGAACTTCGGCGTCTTCGCTTTGTTGGCCCCGGATAGACCGAAACAAGGTGCTGTTGAAGCGCGCTGTTGCCCTCGTCCATCGAGCTGCTCCCGCTGTGGTAGACATCCACAAGCGAGCGGATTGGTGCCGGCGGCATTTCGGTTGAACGAGAAGTCGACGCCTGCTCCTCTGGCCGATAGTCCAGGAGTTCTGGCGAGGACGATGGCGAGGAGGAGGAAGTCGCCGTAGGCAGAAACTCAAGCTCGATGTTGAGGGCGGTAGTGCTGGGCGGAGAATGGACTGGTGAAGTGTCCCTTCGTCCCGTCACCACGTAGAGCGGACTCGTCGGGGAGATCGGGCCGGAAGACGGCGACGCCACGAGAGGCAAGGCGATGGTCAAGGCTCCGCTTGCTGCCTCTTCCACTGGCGTTGCCGCGTCTTCTTCCTCGATGATGTCATACACTGCTCCGGGAGTAGCCATGGCCACTGCTGGCATCTCTCTCTCATGCGGCTGCTGTCGAAGTGCAGAGACGATCTCAAAGTCGTCGCCGCTGCTCTCCGCCTCCGAGCTTGAGTCCGTGACGTCAACAATGTGGTACGTCGTCGTCGTGGTCGTGATGATTGTTGTTGTCTGCTTCGCATCTCGCCCGATGTGGATGCCACCACATAGCGGAGTCCCTACAATCATTCTTGTCAGTGAAAAATCATTTGGTGGGCTGACCCCACTTCGTTCCCGCACAAGCTTCATATTAGTTGGTGGTACTCTCTATTTTCATTCGAACATGCATATGTATGTATGTACAAATGCATTTAAAGACTTATGCAGAACGTATTAAATGTCTAACGACTTTTCAGGACTGTTCAAAATGAGAATAAGGTTAAATTTGGGAGATCACCGAAAAGTCATTCTCCATATACATATTCTTTGCACGACTATCAAAAATGTAAACGCAGAAAATTTCACGATTATCAAAAAGGTAAAATCAGTAAATTTATGTTTATTAATAGTGATAGAAATGAAAAGTGAACCGTCAGCCAAGACGCCGGTGATTAGCGGGACGGGCGAGGCGCTGAGAGTCGTCGTCGTTGAGGTCACCGACTGCGCGGCGTTCGTTGCCGAAGCCGCGTTCGCGAGTGACGTTAGAATGTGCGCTGCGTCGCGGTCGCTTTCTATAAAGCGCGAAAGCGTAAAAAATGTAGACATTTATTTTTTTAAGAATAAGTAACGACAAAATAAATAGCAAAAAAAATTTCTTACAATCTCATTTATATACATACCGAAAAATATACCTAGTACCGAAAAACTTTAATTGATCGAAGAAATTGAAACTTGAAACCATTAAATGACAAGAATATAAATTTTTCAACAAATTGTTACCAATAGATGAGAGAGAAAAAATAAAGTAAATGATGGTAACCGGTCTCGATGGGCACAGGCATCTGAACGATGTTCACGCGTTCGGTGGTGGTGATGGTGCGTTGGTGGTAGGGCTGCTCAGCTGGCGCAGAGGAAGAAGCTTGGCCATCGCCGCTGGCCGCGCCGCTTCCCTCTGCTTCCGCCGCTCGCCTCGTCACAGGCGACAGCTCCGTCCGCTCCCTCCGCGTCACCGACCACACCGGCCGCGATTCCGTCTGCTGCCCAGGGTACTTTGGAAGTCCTCAACACACGCAAAACATTTATATTATCAAAATAATAATTGGAAAAAATTATCTTCTATAAAAAATAGAAGCTGATAAATTTTGTTAGTAATATCTAATACTGAACGTTTAACAGCTAAATTAGCACGCATAACTGCAATCAAATCTTTATTTGGCGACTGAAATCACCGATAATTAAATACATGCACACTGAAAGTTATAAGAGTGAACAAGAGTGTTCAGAGCCGCGCGCAATTTGAATCTGCATAAATTTCTAACGATGAATTTCTTCGTCAATAAAAAGAATCCTTATATACAAGAATAGCTCTACGAATAGCATTTTTTAAAGAATAATAATGAAGAGAAGGAAACCTGGTCGATTGTTACCCCGCGATGGTCGTTGAGGGTCGGCCATGATCGGCCTGGAATTAAGAGCAGATTAACGCTAATAAAACTTGTAAATTCATGGACGCATGTTAACCACTCCGAAGCTCGTGATTATTTATATAATTTTAAAATCATGTATGTCATCGAGTCTTATCGAGTGATTCTTACAGCGCGAGCGACATCATAATAAACAGCAAAATCACGAAGTCAAATCTTGAATCGCGAAGATAGCGGGGAAATCGAGAGAAAAGTCAGAGAATATCAAAAGACGTTTTGTTCACGAGTGAGTAAGAAACATCAACCGACGAGTTCGACAAGAAAGAAGCAGACAAAGTCAAAGCATGATAATTATGAAAGAATATAAACCGTTCTTTGTCATCAATATCCCTTGAAGTATCGAAATCAGTTAAATTAAATTAAATAGTTCTGTTAACAGAAGGGTTATTTTGCTCACGATAGTGTCAGCGATTTAGCACGATGCAAATGTTAAAATATTCAGCGAAAGCAGCTCAAAGTCAGCATGGAAGGTGAGTCAGAAATATCGAGGGATCTGGGAAGGGATGGTCATGGGAGGAGGGAAAGATGAAGATGGAGAAGGCCAGCTGTGCTCACATTCGAGAACAGCTATCAAATGTGCACAATCGCCCTCTTCCCATTGGTCATTTACGGGAGAATAAATCAATAATGACGGAATTATTTAAATATACGTATTTATATGTGCATGCCTACAATTTGATATGTACGTACATACATGCATGTATGTACATATGTATGTGCAAACAAGTACAGTTTAATGGCGCAAAGCCAGAAAAAAAATTAAGCAAATTAGAGAAATAATATAAACTGGAAAAATTCATTCAGAGCCATTACCCATTAGAACTTTTGAAAAATAAAAAATTTGAGCATCAATATTTGCGTAGAATAAGCATTAATATTGCTTCACGCGAATTCTTGATGCGATGTTTAGCGATTTTCTGCTAGCTGGCCGTTGGATTATGACACAAGACAACAAAGTGGAGGCAAAAGAATTACAGAGAGGATCCGTTTTACGACGGGGGCTACCGAGAGAATGAGTGGTGAAAAAGAAAAAATGTGGAGAGTAGCAGTATTGGCGGGCGAAATATTGAGAAGATGCCAAGATAGAAGAAAGAATGAGAAAGTCGAGAAAGGCCCGCCTGGAGAGGAGTCTTATTCCATCTGCTATCTCATTCACTCCACTTTTTTACGGATCGCCCGATAATTAAGGAGCGATTGGTGAATCATGTCATCCAGTCGTAAAGTTGACAATGTCGCCGCTACTGTTACGGCGTGGAAACAAAAAAAATAGAACTATGTAGTGTCAAGAATATTGTTCATAGGTTCAGACACTTAGCCGTGCTGGAACTACGTATGTATTTTGGAAAACATTTAGACAAACAGAGAAAGCGGACAGAACAGATTTGTTCAAATAAACAACGAAAATGTTAAGTGAAGTAAATATAAACAGATTCAAGAGAAGAATAAAAATTCTAGACAACTACTTCGATTAAAAGAAGCCTCAACGAAAAGCAGACAAATCCAGACTTGAAAACCATTTTAACGAGAATGCAAGAAATGAAGAAGAGGTGGTGAGTGACCACGTCGACCTGACTAATTCAAAGGACTGGTGAGGGAGAGAAGAGAAGTCCAAGTAACAGGTGCCTTTTCAGAGGGCAGTCAAGGCTTGTTTGCTCTCGCTTGTATTTGCTGAAACGGAGTGACACCTGGGAAAGGAAGGACGAGCTCCGCAGCGTGCTCATCTTCATTCACTTCATTCTCAGCCTTTTTTGATCCGGTTAATGAAAACTAAATTCTTTCTCCTCACAAAAAGCGTTGTTAGGTTCATCAGCTTTTGTTTTTTTCTACACCCTCTAAAGAAGTGAGATGCACACTAGTAGTACTCGTCTTTTCACTCCGCGGAGCGCGAAGGGGTGCAAAAAGCAAACAGCGTCATTCATCCGCGTCCATACTCATGCTATACTTCCATGCGTCTCCCCCTCCTCCGTCATGTCATCCCCCTCTACCGCCCCGCCAAAGCAAGTGATCGCACTGCCGCAAATTTGTGTAATACACCTCGCCGACGAAGAGGCGCTCTCTCTCTCTCTCTCTCTCTCGCTCTCTCTCTCTCTCTCTCTGTATCTCTCTCACTCTCTCTCTCTCTCTCTCTTTCTCTCCTTCTCACTTCACGCTTTCCCTCTCGCCCTCCGTCTAATTCCCCTGTTCCCGCTCGTTCTCTCTCTATTGATCAGCACATGTTTCCACGTGAATGTGGTAAGGAACGTCGGTTGGTAACAACATCTCCTCCTCCTATCGAAATACCCTCGGGAAGGGTTCTCTTCCAACTTTTCTCTCCTTCCAGAATACCCGTCGCATCATCATAGACTCTGTCCCTGCTGACGCTTTCGATCCTCCAAGAGAGCCCGCCAACGACCAACCTTCTAAGCTATCCTGCGTCTCTGTCGCGCACCCCACTCTGACTGTCTGTCACTCTCACCCAATCTCCGCCAGGACCGTTTCGGAAGACTTCCTGTGGCGCAGACGAATAAAAGATGGTTACGTCGCGGTGCTATGTTTTGGCAACGGGGCGCAAAGAAATAGAGAGAGCGAGAGCGAGAGAGACAGAGAGAGATAGAGAGAGAGAGACAGCGAAAGAAAAGCAACAAGAAAATTCACTGTAAATTCGCCGTCGTTGCAGTATCGTTAAAATCCCATCAAAAAGTGTCTTCGACCGAATCACTTATTTTCGGAAGACGGAAAGAGGACGCCGATGAAGACGGCGACGGCAAAAACAAAGCTGCCAAGAATTCACACTTTGGAACAAACTCAAAGGTTGAGTATTTCCTGCGAGTTGGCAAAAACGGCGGCCTGAGCAACAGGAATCTCATTGTTCGAACAATTTCGCTCTCTCTCTCTCTCTCTCTTCTCTCTCTTCTCTCTCTTCTCTCTCTCTTCTCTCTCTCTCTCTCCGTCTTTCTTTCCCTAGACGTATGGGAGACATAGCTGAATTGTAAGCTTAACGCGCGAGTGAGGATGGCCATGTGATAGATCGGATTGTGTGCACGGTTGGTATGTAACTGCTGCTTATTCACATGGAAAGTAAAGGGCCTGACTGGATCGTTAGCCAGATACAAGGCAAAATAGTCAACGATATAACCTGAATAAGTCAAACAAGAAATATTACATTTCGTAAATGCAATAATTAAATAAACAACTCTTTCAATGACCACGATTACCTCGAACGATAAGATCAAAGTTACATCCGAAAGTCATGGGGAATGCAGAAGCGTAATCAAAACAG
The DNA here is from genome assembly GCA_945643635.1 of Allodiplogaster sudhausi. Taxonomy (NCBI): domain Eukaryota; kingdom Metazoa; phylum Nematoda; class Chromadorea; order Rhabditida; family Diplogasteridae; genus Allodiplogaster; species Allodiplogaster sudhausi. The sequence goes on from CALZFC010000089.1 coordinate 33,955, forward strand.
AAAGAGGAAGAGATGATCGGAAAAGGCTCATTCGTCGCATCGGTAGGACAGCGATGAACATTCACGGGCGAAACGAACAGAAATAGTTATTTTTAGCCAGAAACAATTAGGGAGACAGTGGAGGTGGCAAGAAAGAGAAAAGAGAGGGACAGTGAAGTCAGAAATAAAGATGTGAGAAATAGAAGGCAAAAAGTCGGCCTATGTGAAAGAGTGCTGATGCCAATAAGGAAGTCTAGGTAAGCGGATTCTCAAGTTGCAGGTTGGACGAAGCATCGAAGGACAGGAATATGAAGAGTTTGGAAAAGAAAGGGAAGATGAATGTGAATGTGGTATGTACACATACTACATATCTACAGGAATCGATGTATCCATAAAGAAAAAAGAAAATCATCAAAACTTAGATTGCGAAAGAATTCCAAGTGTATGAAAAGAGAAAATATATGAAGTAAGAAAAAGAACAAGAATTGATTACGGATTAGGAAAAAGCAAGAGAGTGTAGGGGAGGGATACTAGATAAGCCTCCTCTCAGAAGCACCTCGGGGAGGAATCCGGGAGGAATGAGTGAAATGAGGTTGAGAACCCTCCGGGCGCCATTTCTAGGCAAGAGGCCACTCTTGCAGGAATGGACAGAGAAAAGAAGAGAGTAGAACTAGAAAGATGTCAATGAGGGACAAAGAAAAAGAGGGAAAGAGAGGAGAAATAGAACGACAAGGGAGAGAGAGCAGAGAGAATGAGAGATGCAGACAAAAATGCGCCACCAAATGAAAACCGACCGAACGCACGTTGCACACTGGGAACGGACTTGGCTATCGAGGACAACCATATTGCGGCGTGGGCAATTTCTATCTCTGTTTCTCTGTCTCTCTTCTTTCGCCATGCTCTCTCGCCCTTTGTCTGTGTCCGAGACTCTCCAGGGAACACTAATCAGACTCGGCGCCCGAGGCAGTCGCGAAAGAGACTAAAAAACAACATAGGGGAGCGCACTTATTGCATCCACTGGAGGATCACTTTTACACTGCAACGACATCAGACTGTCATGAGGAACAACCATTTCCATATGAACATAACGACAATGAAGTGTACGAGAAGCAGCTGCGAGTGACCACAACTCTCTTTCTCTCATGCAAGACATCCTCACTCAATTCGGACACCCGCCCTCTAATCTTATCTTCTGCTCTCTCCATTCTCTCCCGCTTACTCTTACACACTCTCTAACAATCTCTCGCTCTCTAGCTCTCTCCCTCTCCCTCTCTCCTTCGACGGGAAATATCCTACGCTGCCATGGAGCATCCATCGGCTCTGCCTGGCTGCTCCAACTATTCCTTCCAAATTGTCGTAGCAAACAATTCCTTTCTTTTGGTAGACTCTCGTGAAATGAGCTAAGTGTTCTCTAAATGGCTAATGTCATACACACAAAAACCGAATCCACCATTTCAAGAGGTAGTGGAGTTCGCGGAACAAATAAAGATAAAGGAGAAGAGACGAGGGAAATTGTATGTATAAGTTAAGATGATAGAAAGTGGATTACGAGACAGCAGAGAGAGTGGGGGGGGGGGGGCAGAGATAGGCGGACAGAGAGAGAGTGGGAGAGAGACAGGCGGAGAGAGAGAGGGGGAGAGAGACAGGCGGAGAGAGACAGGCGGAGAGAGAGAGAGGGAGAGAGACAGGCGGAGAGAGACAGGCGGAGAGAGAGAGAGGGAGAGAGACAGGCGGAGATAGAGAGAGGGAGAGAGACAGGCGGAGGAGAGAACTGAGCGCCCTTCTCTTGCTTGATTCTGCCCTCGGACACCGGAACTATTGAAGCTCTCTCGATCTCTGCTGTCTACATGAGATTTTCTATCCTGCTTCCCTTCCTCATCTCCTTCGTACTCTCTCCCATTTCCTCTTCCTTAGCCGCCTTCTCCTTCTCTCTCTCTCTCTCTCTCTCCCTCTCCCTCTCTCCGGATCAGCTCTCTCGTTTTACAACACATGGCCGGCCATGAGCGGCTATAGAGAGAAGTGCAGCCACATCTTCGTCTTGCCACCGGCACAAAAACCACAAGGAATGAAAATGACAAGAGAGCGAACAGAAAGAGAGACTCAGAGAGAGAAAGAGGGGGAGAGGGAGAGACTGATGACCTGCCGTTCGAGGGTGACCGAAGCACTGTGAATTATCATACATAGATACGAGCAAGAACGGTGCATTTCCAGATTGTGAAGGAGCACTTTCATCTTCCTTTCTCTGCATGATTTTTTTTTGAAGTGTCCTCTCGCTCTCAACTATTCTTCTCTATGTGTCGCTCCCTCTCTTCTTTCTATTCTTCTCTGCTTATTCTCTTATTCTCTCGGAATGATGTCCGGATGGATGGAAGACATGAAGCCCTGAGATGGATTTTCGCTCCTACCTCTTTCAGCCCAAAAAAACATCTTACTGGTTTCCTTCATTACCCTTCTTTCGCTCCCCCCCCTCGCTCTCTCTAAATCCACAAATCTATCTCCCTCCCTCTCTCCCTCCTCACCCTCTTCCCCTTTCTCTCTCTCTCTCTCTCTCTCTCTCTCTCTATCGTTATTAGTCTCTCTTCAACTACCTATTCCATCTCTGATTATCTCTCTGTTCACATAATTGATTGCTGTCACAATGCTTGAAACTGCGAACCACCAGAATGTGTTCAGTGAGATGTGAGAGGTTTAAGTGAGTCGGCTGACTGACTAACTGATCACCCTGTCGGTCGTTCGATTCTTCACTTTTTCAAGCTCTCAGCACCCTCTCTCTTACTCTCTTACTCTCTCTCTCTCTCTCTCTCTTACTCACTCTCTCTCTCTCTTTCTCTCTCTCTCTCACTCTTTCTCTCTGTCTCCCTTTTATCTCTCTTCCTCTCTGACCTCCAGTCCTTTTTTATTCCCCTCGTTTACCATTCGAGATCGCTTTCGCAACATCCTTTTGGCCGTTGCGTGAGAGGGTCTGAGCTGAATATCCCCTCTGCTTTCTTTTCCTGAGCGGAATCTCAGCGCAAATCGCCTCCACTCCCACACGTTTCCAAGCGTTCCCTTTCAAGATGAGAGGGGAAAAGAGAGTGAGAGAGAAGAGAGATGAGAGAAGAGAAGAGAGAATAAGGAAGATTGAGAGAGTCCGGCCACTGGCGATACACCTCTTTTGGTCCTGCTCTCCTTCCGTTCTAGAGCACGATGCAGCCTTCCGGAGTGCATTGCAAAGAAGGCCAGAGAGAGAGACAGAGAGAGAGAGAGCGAGAGAGAGAGAGAGAGCGAGAGAGAACTAGAAAGAGCGAGAGAGAGTGAAGGAAAGAAAAGGAAGAGAGATTGAGAGAGAGAGAGCGCGCTAGAAATGGTGGAAAAGGAAATTGAAAAGTAAGAGACGGCAAAAGTCGCATAGAAGCAGACAGGAGTCATTCGATTTGACTGCAGATTGAAAGACTTTTACTTCCTTAAAAATGAAGTGAAGTCGTTCGGTTTTGCAGTAACACCGAGGTGAGAATGAGAGATCGCGGAGAGAGAGGAGAGTGCAGAGAAAGCAGTAGGCAATGGAGGAACGCCGAATGTAGTCAACTTTGCAGAAGGTGACATCTCATCAATAAAGGCGGCGGAGAAGAAAAAAGAGAACAAGTCCATTTATGTGTAGAGAGTGAGTGAAGAGAGCGAAAGAGCAGGAGAAGTGAGGGAACGAGAGAAAGGAGCGGTAATGAAGGTTGAGGTGGAGTGTACATTTATAACAGAACAGTAAAGTGCCACACAGCCGTGTGTTCGTATGAATACTCATGTGCACCTTTGCCATACCTAAAATAGGAGCACAAAAAGGTCTCGCCTCGCAGCAGTGACAATCGCCCCAGGGGCAGTGCCAGGCGGAAGGGAAAGGTGAAGCTGGGGCTGCCCCGGTGGTAGTAACCGATGTCCCTCCGTGTGTATGCCAACAGAATTGAAGACAAATGCCCTCCAGCAAAGGAGAGATGACGAACTATGGCAAGGGAAAACGCTTAGAGAAATAGAGAGCGAGAGAGTGAGAGAGAGAGAGGGAGAGAGAGAGAGAGGACGGGTGAGAGGGATAGAGATAAAGACGGTTGGCCTTTTTCAGTTGAAGAGCAGCTATAGCCAGCGGGAGAGAGAGGGCAGTTAGGAATATACGAAATATTTGATGGGCAGAGGTGATGAAGCATAGCCATCACCTCTGCCCATCAAAGAGTAGGATAAGAGCGAGAGAGGAGTGAGAAATGCTGCAAATGAGAAGAAAGAAGAGATAGACATGACCGAAAGAAGGAAAAGAGAGAGAGAGAGAGAGAGAGAGAGAGAGGAAGAGAGCGTGAGAAATAAGAGAGCCATTAAGTGCACGCGAGCGTTCCTTTCTGCAAAAGCATCTAAATTTACCGACGCCTGAAGGCAAAAGAAATGAAGGCGCGATGGAAAGAGGGAGAGATAAGAAGATGGTGAAAGAAACGAAGATGGAGTGTTGCATAGAAAGAGAGTAGGCAAGAAAAGTGAGAGAAAAAGAGAGAAAAGTGGGAGAGAGAGAGAGAGAGCGAGATAGAGAGAGGGAAAGAGAGTGAGTAGAGATAGAACGAGGGAAAGAGAGTGAGATAGAGAGAGGGAAAGAGAGTGAGATAGAGAGAGGGAAGGAGAGTGATCTGCAACGGAGTGTTTATTACATTCTGTCTGCAGTACGTGCATGTCTTCCTGTTAAGTTTGGGCGAGACAGTGAAATGGATTAGGCAACTTAATCTCACTTCACGTCATCTACAAGGCGGAGGGCAAACATCGCCAGGGGCATACTGGAGTTCGCTTTCTCACTACTTCTTTCTCTCCTATTCACTCACTCTCTCTCTCTCTCTCTCTCGCTCCTCTTCTTTTTCTCTATCTCTCTCTCTCTCTCTCCATATTACAATATCTCATCTCTCCCGTTCATGACATATTGAACTGTCTGAGTAAACACAAAGAGATGACTATCAATATGGAGGAACACGAATTAACAAGGATTCAGTAATCAAAGAAGTAATTTGTGTTGAGATCTTGCATGAGGAAGTCGTTTTCATTGCATGCGATAATAAATAATCTCTTATGCTAGACGGAGATTTGTCGTTCAAAATTGATGAGACGGAATGGAGAGAAGAGAAGGGAGAGCACGGCTCAGGGATATCCATTTTGGGATATCCGTACGATTCCTATCCGTATGGGCAGGCAGCTTTCCTCATTCACGCAAGCGCCAGATGAGGAAAAAAGGGAAAGCAGAAGTGTTGCCAAGGTGTGCGTGAGAAAGGGGCAACCGAGGGGATCGGGAATGATAAGCACGGATAACATTTTGAGGGGATTAGATGGTTTGACCATTGTAGTGCACACATCACCTGGATTACAATGAACAAGATGTTCTATATGCATATATATAGAATGTATTCATGTACATAAAGAAATAGAAGGTAAAAGTATTTCAATCGACTCTACGAGATGAGTGTTTTCTTCTCTAACTAAGATTTCGGGGTTCTGAAGCAGTTTAGGAAAAGATAGAGAGATATGAAGAGGAAGAGGCAGCTGCATGCTGGCATATCAGTGTGTCACCGCCCGGAAGCCATGAGTCTTCACGGCCAGCTGTTGCCGAAGGGTAGTAGTCAACGAGGAGAGAGAGCACGCGAACGTGAGAGAGAGAAGAGAAGCAGAGATGGAGAAGTTAGAAAGCAGGGGAGGGGATGTTGCCCCGCAGTTCTATTGCATTCTGGGGGCAGAGGGGAATGGTGCTGTTGCCTAGAGCTGTCTGCACGCATACCGATGGAAAGGAATCCCTTCCCACTCTCTCTCTCTCTCTCTCTCTCTCTCTCTCTCTTTCTCGTTCTCTCTCGTTCTTCCTCTTCCTCTCTGCATGAGAGTCTTCATTACTGGCAATAAGCCTATAATTCTGAGCTCCTCGTGAAAGAAAAAGAACACAGGAGAATAAAAAGAGTAAACAAACGGAAGAAGCTAACAATTATGGCACATTTTGTTGTCGAGCCAGATTGTTTAGGAGTTTTCCTGAGAGAGGGTAACGACGCACTTTTAATCAAGTGTGCTCAAGCGTGCGTCAGGCACCCAACGTACAATCGTCTCTCTCACTCCCTCTCCCCCTCCGTCTCTCCCTCTCTCCAATCGTCTCTCTCACTCCCTCTCCCCCTCCGTCTCTCCCTCTCTCCAATCGTCTCTCTCACTCCCTCTCCCCCTCCGTCTCTCCCTCTCTCCATCACTCGCTCTCTCTTTCTCAGCCTTCTTTCACCTGAACAGCCTAGGCCTCAAACAGGATGGCGGGCGAAACTAAGTGCGACCTTGTCGCAGAAGATCAGAGAGCATGTAAACATGAGAGAGACAGATGGTTAGGGAACGATGAAGGATGAAAATAGCATATCAAATGGAGAGGGCAGCTATGCATCGGATCACAATAGTTGTTACTGTCTTGGCGGAGAACTCTCGCTCTCTTTCTTTCTCCGTTTCTCTTCATTTCATGTGTGTTTTCACTTAGGAACCATCGGCTGGTGCGATATGCATGGAGAGGCACGCCGAGAGCGGACAGAGATCTTCATTAAATTGCTGAAAGAGAAAGAGAGAGAGAGAGAGAAGAAAGAGCGAAAGAAAGTTAGAAGGTGAGAGAGAGAGAACGAAAGTTAGAAAGGGAGAGAGAGATTGAGATAGAAAGAGATAAAAAGTGAGAAAGAGATAGAAAGAGAGTGCAAGGGAAAAAAGAAAGTTAGGAAGGGAGAGAGAGATTGAGAGGGGAGAGAGAAAGAGAGAAAGAAAGATAGAAAAGAAGAGAGAAAGAGAGATTGGGAGAGAAAGCGAGAAAGAGAAAGAAGGAGAGAAAGAAAGTTAGAAAGGGAGAGAGAGAATGAGAGAGAGAGGAGAGTAAAAATCACATTTCAAAGGAAGCGACCGGCTACAAGAGAGTGTGGCATCACGGTAGACGCAGACAAAGAGAAAGCCGGATCATGAATATCCTCCCCAACCAACCACTTGAGCATCTGTCATCTCATACAGAGAACCCCGCCAGGACACATCAAAGCACGATTCAGTATATTAAATATAGACAAAAGCGTGCTTAAAATATACATGAATTTGTTTTCTTACGCTTTTTTCCTACTCAAAGACAGATTCGCCAACTGCATTATAAAAATCTAATGTAAGTTATGGACTGTATGGAAACGCATTGTTTTAAACGGGACACCGTAAGCCCTGAGGAAGGATTAGTGAGGGGACTGTGGACGCAGTTAAGTAATTTTAAATATTGCTAATAAATTAGATTTTGTATCGCATACACAATTTTTTAACCAGGAAAGATGACTGAAAATTTGTCTAGGCAGTCTGTTTTTTAAGGAATGAATGCGAGAGAAGTTAGGGGGGGGAGTGACATAAATAGTTCCGGCACAGGGTGGAATAGCCCTGTTTTTCACAAGTAAACAGAGGAATGAAACGGTGTGAGTCTCCGAATGACAAGGTTGCTGAACCCACTGCGATTGCCTTTCCCTCACCTCCCCCCCTTCAGCTCTCCCTAACCTTCTCCAGCCATGTGACTACCGTCCGAACTAAAAATTGTTTCTGAGCGATTTACATGTTTCCCTTTTCGTCCAGCCTTCGCATTCGTCTGCGGAAATGCCGATAAAAGTGAGCAACTTCCATTGTGTCTTGAAAGAAATGGTGAAAATTGGTTTTAAAGTATGAAACTTACTGCGCCTCTATTGTCATTCCTGAGATATTCGAAAGGAAAGTTACACTGTAGAATTACAGGCGGCTCAAAATTCAATAAATCAATGTTTGGTGTAACTGCAAGTTTAATTGCAGTCGAAGAGAAGAGCCCTTGCATGTTATCATCACCCGGGCGTCCTTGTCAAGTCGTAATGAATGATTGAAAGGAGCAATGAAAAGGAAAGAACATGAAGCGAGGGAATCCTCTCTGCAAGAAGCAACCAGCTACTGCTCACGCTGCAGCCCATTCTCGCTGTGGGACCAAGAAAAAAAGGGGAAGAAAGGTAAAAGGAAAGATGAGGTGCGTCGACCTTTCGCAATGGCCAGAGAAGATGATTGGGGAGAGGAAAAGTTGAAGAACTTAGAGAAAGCGAAAGTCGAGAGCAGAGAGAGAGAGAGAGAGCAGAGAGAGAGAGAGAGAGAGCAGAGAGAGAGAGAGAGAGAGAGAGAAAGAAAGAAAGAGGGAGAGAAACAGAGTGAGAGTGAGAAAGAATGAGAGACATCAAGGCACTAGTGGGATATAAGGTATGCGCCAAGAGCAGAACCAATCCATCAGTGCGGATCTTCTTGTCAGTGCATGGGAGAGAGAAGAGAGAGTGAGAAAGACAGAGAAGGAGGGCAATCGAGTCGAGAATGGTCTGCTAGACAATTATCACAAATTTGACGAAGGAAAACAGTTTTCAGAGCCTAGGGGAACATCAATCAGAGCAGACGATTGGAATTGGCGGTGAGCAAAGCAGTTTGTAGGCGGACATGAAAAGTACACTGTTTGCATTGGGCGACCAGAGTCTTTTGTGTACTCGACGGATGTTGAATTAAAAGTTGACGTCGATGAGAGAAAAAAGGGGAATTAGAATGCTCGAAGTGGAAGGGAGAAGGAAGGGGAGGGAAGCGGCATCCGATTAGTAAATCAACAGAGGAAGAAGCACGGCGAGGGGGGACGATCTTATTGGGAAACAATGATGGGGAAGGGAGAGAGAGAGATGCGCCGAAGATCAGAAAAGAAAGAGTGAGAGAGAGAAAGAGAAGTTTAGCGGAAAAGAAAGTAGCGATAAGTAGAGAAAGGTCATGAGAGGCTAGATGGCATAGATTGATAGCATGTACAAAGTGCGCATTACTACACCTCAATAAGAGAGAGATAATACATTCATGAACAGACGATGGTGAAGAAACGAGACATCAAAGTGAAAATGGGGAAACCCGGATGAACCTGACTCGCTGTTTGCTTTGGTGTAGATGTACACAGTAGTTATGTACTTATGTGCATTCTGATAAGAATGTGTGCCTATTCATTTGCGAAGGGAGAGAGAACGACAAAAGATCGGACTTCTTTGACTGTCGCTGATTGAAGAGAAGACATTCTCTGCTTTCAAGTATCGATGCTAATTGAGGAATGGCGAGAAGAGAATTGAAGTTGGTTTGAGACAAAGAGAGACATCAGACAAGTTAGAGAGAGAGAGAGAGAGAGAGAGAGAGAGAAAGATAGGGAGAGAGAAAGAGAGTAAGAGTTCAATAAAGCGAGAGGCAGAGAGTTAGAGAAAGAAAGATGGAGCGAGTAAGACTTGCGAGTAAGAGATAAGTTAAGAAAGTAGGCTATATTATCAGTGATGAATGGTGTTGTTGAAGTGGCGAGAGCAGAAAGTAGCAAGTCATTTTCCTTTGCATTAGCGGACTTGCACAGATGAGCGGAATGTTGGTAGCAGCCGCTGTTTGGCTCCGCCATTCATTCTCTTTACAGGCACACGCGAGAATATTCACGGCTGTCAGTGGCCCTAATCGGAAAAGTACCTCCATGTATCGGGAATTTGTGAAACTAATGGTGAGAGAGCGAAAAGAGAGAGAGAGAGAGAGAGAGAGAGAGAGAGAGACAGGGAGGGAGAGGAATGGAAAAATAGAGAGAAAATAAAAAAGAAAAGAAAAACGACAGCTGATGCTGTTCACGTCGAATGCATAATCGGATAGCCAGAGAAGATCGCGAAACGGGAGATGCGAGGGCTTCGTGCGGCGGCGGCAAAATATGTATGTCATGGGTTTAGGGACATTGAGAGAGAGATGGAGAATGAGAGAGGGAGAGAAGGAGAGAGTGAGAGGGAGAGAGGGAGAGAGGGAGAGTTAGAGAAGGGGAGAGGAAGCGGCAGAGAAATAGAGAAATATGTACATGTGGGCAATGAGTGAGCGTTCATTTCCTAACGGCTGGGCGAGTAAAGGCAGTACAATGAGAGGGAGCAACAATAACACGACATCTATGCATTTCTCCCCAGACAAGGTCGGCAGGTGTCTTTGGCAATTGCAAACGAGGAGAAGGAGAATAAGGCTGCTTCCCAGAGACGAAGAGACGAAGAAGGAAGAAGACATTTACACATGAAGACAGACAAAACGTTTGAAAATAACCATGCGATCCTTTGCAACTTCAAATCATATCGGCAACGATTAAATGAGAGGGGGTGAGAAGAATTTCTGACAGGTGTATACAGAGAAACATATATCGCTTCTAGTCTTTTCTGAGGGTAGAGAAAATGAGAAAAGAGTGAGAGATTGAGAAAAAGAGTTTGAGAGAGAGAGTGGCGAGTATGTGTGAGAAGTCAGGTGAATATCGCCCGAGTCAAGAAGACAACAACATACAAATGAACATGGCAGACAGGGATAGTGAACAACTCTGCAAACCAAAGGCACCTTTTCGCCATGGCGAAGGGAGGAGAGGGAGAGAGAGAGAGAGAAAGAGAGAGAGAGAAAGGAAACTGAATCGAAAATACATCCTGTAAACTTAACTAATGCCTGCAAAGGTTGTGTAAAGGCTGGGAATAGCGATCCGGTGTCAACTTCATGTCAGACTGGCGAAGCCCCAAGGCAAGTTATTCGATTTACATATCAGTAGATATTACGGATATGGTGTTATGCTCAGACCCAAGGGGCTTAGTCTTCGCTCTTTTTCCTCATCCCATAATCACGGCTTTCGCTCGTGTTCTCCTTCTTGGATACATACGCATTTCTTTCTTGAAGTTACAAATTGTTTTGATGCCGGAATACGAGAATCTGATTTTGTGCCCAAGAAAGGCACAAGCTACTCTTTTATATATGTTGCTTCTCATTAGGGAGAGTGTGTGAGAGACAGAAAGAGAGAAAGAGTGAAAGAGAGAGAGAGAGAGAGAGAGAGAGAGGGCGAGAGAAACTACATCTGTATGTGTGTATGAACATGCATCCATCACTTCTCCCGCCGTTCTTTTCTTCTCTATTTTTCTACTTGAAGAGGGACTTTCGCACCTTTGATCGAGAACGGGGGAATCCGGCCCGTCCTCAAGTGCCCCCACTGATTAACTCAGCTGGGTGAGTGGGAGCAAAGCACTTGCCGCATGCTCAGCGGAATTTCGCTGATCGGTCAGTGAGAGAGAGAAAGATAGAGCGAGACAGAGGAAGAGAGGAAGGAGAGAGAGGAGGAAGAGAGGGAGGGAGATATATACTTGCGAGAGCAGAGGGAGATGCGATGAGTCAAATGATCCATGGTGAGTCAAACAAAGAAAAAAACAATGAATAGTTCAATGACATGTCGATGAAACAGCAAAAAAAATGGAATGGCAAGGCTTTTAAAGCTAGTCTTCCAATTTTATGATATACAGTGCTAGTCCAACCCAATCGTTACTCATTTCGTTTGGAATGCGCTGAAAGCTACAAGAGCGATAAACAAGTGAAATGAGTCGAAAAAAAGGGAGAGAGAGACAGAGCGAGGAGACAGAGACAGAGACAGAGGGACAGAGTGAGAGACAAAGAGAAAGGCAGACAAAAAGACAGAGACACATAAGCAGAGGGTGAGAGAGTGAGAGAGGGCGAGATGGAGAGACTGAGAGAGAAAGAGAGAGCGAGAGAGTGGGAGTATGCGGCAGCTTTTTAAGAGATAATGATATAACCCCATATGTATTAGGCAAAAAGTAGTGGCGAGAGAACGCGAAGGATGGCGTATGCGCAAGAATTACTCGAATAGTTAATTAAAAGTGACAAGGGATGGTATGGTCACTTCCGTCGATCTCTCCATTACTCTGGCTCTCTCTGCTCTCTCTCTCTCTCTCTCTCTCTCTGTCCACCTTTCTCTCTCAATGCCTTTTGGTATCTCGCTCTCTCTCTCTCATAGTTGTATTCTTTTGCACATTCACAGAATCGCTTCCACTCCATACTCGAAAGTAGCCACAGCCCGTCATCATTCCACTCAATTGTCCATTTTTCGTTCATGCATTATTTTCCATGGTGTAGTAAGAAAAAGAAGAAAAGCGAAAAATTATAAGCGCCTTTCAATAAAATAATAATAATATGAAAGATACGGTGGAACCCTCTCTTTCATTCTCTCTCCCTCTCTTACTTTCATTTTCTCTCCCTTACCTCCTCTGCTCTCTTTCTTGCTCTTGCAGTCCCATCTTTCAATCTTACTCACCTTACGACATGAACAGAGAGGCAAAGAACAACAAACATATTATAAAATGCAACCGGATTTATTTAACATGCATAAAACGAACCCTTTACAACTTTGATGGCCCGCGAACGAATACGACAATTTGGTGATTTTCTATGAGTCAGAATCACAGAAGAAGTGAACCCGGACAGAGGTGGACGATTAAGAAAGGAAAAGTGACTAGTGACAAGTAAAGTTAAGGAGCCTGATGAGTCAAGGACAACGATGCTGCTACGGGCCGACCGCGCAGGGGCGTGACAGTTACAGGGAATGACACGACTCGAGATTAGAGATGAAAGGATAGGAGAGGGCGAGATTCTGCGAGAGAGAGCGAGGGAGAAACAGAAAAACGAGAACAGACGGAGAGAAAGAGAGTAACTTAAGAGGTAAAGAGGAGTAGGTAGTCAAGTGGCAACACTTGGCCACACCCCCTATGCAGCAACTGAACTGTGTAATGCCCTTTATGCTAATGTTGCAGCTTTATATGCAATAGAATGTAAGATCTATTGAAGATGTTTTTCTTCTTGAAAAGAGAAGAGTATAATATAATATATAATGGTCAGTTATTAATGAGCAATTGGAAAGAAAGAATGCGCTGAAAGACAACATGATCGATGAGAGAGCCAAAGTCTGCAGATTTATTTCTGAAACAATTAAATTCCTTCTGCTGATCTCGACTCTCCTCTTATTATTTCTCTCTCTCTCTCTCTCTCCCTCTCTCTCCTTATCTATGTCTCTTCGTTTTCTAAATCTCCTTTACCTTAGCTTCTTTTTCGCACGCCAGGCAAATCGTTCGAATCGGAACGGGAATTCTAGATTGAGAAAGGCATGTAATTCCAAACACTTGCTCATATACAGACAAACACAATCTGCGCGGTAACCGCTTTCGAGCTCCGTTCTCTCTCTCTCTCTCTCCCTATCCTCTCTCTCCCCCCCCATCATCTCACTCCCTAGTCTCTCTCTCTCTCTGTCTCTCTCTCGCTATTCTGCCTCTCCTCCCTCTCTTACTCTTGCCTTCATCTCCACAGAAGGATGCAGACCATGCTGGAGAGGCTCTATGAATGTGCAAACAATCCAGCTCAATTTGGCGGCACTTTCCAATGGAATCAACCGCCTCTATCCTTTTTCTCTGCATCCTTTTACCTTCACGCTCTCTCATGCCCTCTAACAAGTGGCGAACATGTTTGTTTCAGCGTGCCGAGGTTGTATATAACCACCATTTCTCATGAAGGGCAATCAGATCTCAACAGCCAAATTACTTGAGAGACGATATTAAAACTTTATCCAACATTAAAGACGAGCATAAAATTTCGATATGAAATACTGTTTCAATTTATAAGGCCAATCGATTAACAGTGAGTTCGGAATGGTCATGCATAACTCTACCATTTACTACTAGCGATTAACAATAAAACGTTCATTTCTATCACAGGATAATCATTCGCAGAATGAGCAAGACTGAACATTAGGAATATTTTTCTTCAAGTGAGAAAAACCCGAATATTACCATAGCTTTGTGGTTGGAATTTGAAGTGGAATATAGAAGGAAATCAGAAGTCATGTGTTAAAATCGAGGAAGGAATAGTAGCATATCAACACAAGGCAAGTTATTGACCAAATAAATGCACATCGCTCTAAAAACTTTACCGGCAATATTATAGGCAAAAAATGCGAACATCGGGTTTTGAGCCTAAAGCAACGTGTAACAAATCTATGATGGTAATAATATTATTCTGAGCATTACAACGATAACTCTCAGTTAAATTAAGATGAAGTTACGATTACTTCTCTTTCTTTTGAGATGACGAGGAGGCGGATGCTTCACGAGATAACTGGAAAGAACGAAGTGGTAAATGGAACAAAAATGTTGAATCCTCACCATTAGTCATCTTTAAGAAAAGAGCTGCGCACCCTTTGCATTTGTATGGCTTCCGGAGAGGAGGGCCGAGCAGTGGCAGTGGCGAGTCTCTGCCTGTGTCTCTCCTCTTCTTCGTCGTCTGCTCTCTCTCCTCTCGCTCTCTCACTCTCGTTTGCATCCTTAAACGAAGAAAATATCAGCTTTGTAAAATAATCGATGGAAAAATATCGATGATTAGGTTATCTACAAATATTACACCTAATAAAAAAAACAAAACACTGTTCTATACGACCAAGAACGGACTACCTTGGGAGTCGATGGTTGTCCTCCCCCACTGGCACGGCCCTCATAGTCGTCTTCATTGAAGAGTTCCTCATCGAACTCCTCTCCCTCTTCCTCCTCCTCGAACCCTTCCCTCTCATCTTCTTCGTTCTCCGATGGCATGTCTGTCAACTCGCAGTCCGCCATTCTCTCTTCTTCCTAAAGCCGATAATAAAAATAAAGAAAAATACTAAATTTATTTATCGTAATTCTACCTTTCAAAATAATTTTAAAGCGATAGAAACGACCTCGCTAATCTGCGGTTCCTTGTCGCCCCCAGCAGAGGACTCGCGATGTTCCTGAAGAGAGATCTTTAGCATTTAATAGTGAATGGGTCTCGCGAAGAAAAATACCGTACCTTGGCGAGTTCACTGGTCGCGCCCCTGCTGCCGATTCGACGGCGCATGTAGGCAGTGCAGCGGCCGGAGGTGCTGCCAGAGGCGGTCGTGTCCTTCCGAGTTGAGGAAGGCTCATTCCCTGGAATCAGCTCACTACTACTCTTGCGAATCAAAGCTTCAGAAATAAGCAGCTACTTCAGATCTTGGATGCTTTTGTAAAGGTATAAGAGAAAAGAGACCAGTTCCGTCGATGGATTTCCTCATCTCCTGCTCGTCCTCCTCGTCCTGGTCTTCATCTCCTTCGCTCACAAGCAGATGACGCGTCTGAACGGAAGAAATACCATGAATCGAGGAGAGTGCCATGCTCTCATCTTGGAGGATGTTCTCCAGGAATACGAACCTTGGATGGAGTGCAGGAGAAAGAGATGGAATCCGTGATACTCGTGTACTCCTCGTGGCGATGTCGACGTAGGCTTACACTAAAAGATATTCTCTCCATTGAAATGAAGGACAGAATTGAATACTATCAAACAATATTATAGTCAAAAATAAATTATACATTTTTAATACTAATTAAAGTATAAAAAAATGAAATAAATCAATTCTAACTTTTCCTTCCGAGTGATGTTCCCGACACTCATGCCACTGCGAACCGTCTAAACATGTGAAAAATTTAGAGCGGTTATTAAGTGACCAGCTAAAGTACGAATATGATGATGATAACCTGAAGAAGAGCAGCAGAAGTAGGTTCAAGCGAGACGAGACTACCAAAGACTCGGTTGGCAGACGACGTATCCAGTCCTCCGCCATAAGAAGATCCAAGGGGCTGAGGAGAGACCGGGCCAGCCGCGGGTGGCTCGTGCATTCCGCCTGAGATCAACGCTCATTCCTTTCTTTTTCTTTCAGAAATTAATTTAAAATGGTTGAATATTGTAAAAATAGGAACTTGTTCCACAGATGGTAGTGGTTCTCTTCCGTTGAACGACAGGCATCGGAGCAGCCTGAGCAGTGGAAGAATGACTCGTCTTTCTCTCGCCGGCAGGCTAGAGAAACCAGCCAATTCATTCTCACTTCTTATTGTTAGTGGACAAGCACTAAGCTCCAATCATATAAAAGGTGGCTGGATTCTTATCTTCTCCTCTTTTATCAGTCAGAAAACCTAAGTACTGACTGCCACTGCTCAATAGCTCACATTTTCTTCTTGTATTCCAATCCGAAAACTTCACCAAAGTCAAATATGTTTAAAGTCGTTCTCGCAAACCTTGTCCTCGTCAGACGACGAGCTTCTTCGTAGGGATTGTCGACTGGAAGAGGGGCCTCCTCCCTGAGGAGGCTGAGAACAGCCGGGGGGCATGGAAGATGAGGGAAAGACCGGCTTCAATTATTCAATCACGACTATAGATTATGATGTTTACCATAACAAGTAACCGACAACACTAATACATAAATAAACGAATAAAAGCGTAAAATGTGAGCTTACTGGCTGCTGCATGGCGCCTGCGGCAGGGGAGGCGAGTCTCTGCATCTGTGAGTGCTGCTGCTGAGTCATCAGCTGCTGTAGAAGAGACGTCATGTTACGCATGCAGTCGAAGAGTTCCGCCTGCAAAGGAGAGGCTGTGGTTATCTGTGGAAAGAAGTTGGAGAGAGACACAGCTAAAGAGATTGCGAAAGACAACAGAAAGAAAGGAGTATCCAAGTTTGAAAGGGAAAATTATTGATAAAGATATCAGAATGAGAAGGGAAGAAATGAAGGAAGAAAGTGGCAAACCTGATTCCGTTCAATGCCCTCGAGCCTCTGCTCAATCTCTCCGACATTCTCTTTAATGCCCTTCTCACGAGCAGAAATATCGACGACGCCAGCGAGAATGCGCTCGGAACTACAAATAAGAGCCGTTCCACAACTGTACAACAATTACTCTCTCTCTCTCTCGACTGACGTTTCCGCAGTTCTTTGTATGCGTTCATCGCTGGAAGTCTCTCGCCTGCGTTCCTTTTCGCGTGCCAAGTCTTCCATGCACTCCTGCAGAGTTGTTACGTTAAAATGAAACATAACACTTCAAAATGGAAAGTATCAAAGAATCATTTGCCAACCTCCTCAAAGTCGTGCAATTTCTCGACTTGTTCAGGCGGCAGGAATAACTCTACAAAATAGAAATAAATATCTGCGTTGAAATGATTGTTATCCGCATGTATACAGACAAATTTGGTGTACCGAAAACAAAACGATGGCTGAGAGAGGGGAAGACTGACTTAAGGAGAAGTCGAACATGCTTCGGCCGTCCCTTGAATAAACATCCGACTTCTGCCGACTGCACTTCCATTTCGAATACTTGACAATCTGGCAATGGGAACACGGACGGTTTATAATGCAATTTCGGACTGATGATAGGCATTGGGAATGCTCGGTGTCTTCTAACAAGGGAATGGTCTCGGCTTCCCCCGAGGTTATGAAATGAGTTATATACCATTCGAAAGCTCTCGTCGAGGAGATAACGAAAATGATAATTAAAATCTCCAAACTAATTTTACTTATCGATCGGATTTTCGAAAAATGGTGGCGTCGATGAATTGACGATTTCGCCTTTAATTCTTAAATCAGGCGTTTGCCAGTGTTTAAATAGGTCTAGATTTTGCCAGGGGTCCCCCCTCCCGAAAAATGTTGGAAAATTTTGGTACCGAATTTATTTTTTTGGAAAATTTTCGTACAAAGTGGACGAATTTCGAGGGGGGCAAGGGTCCATTCGAAAGAGGAGGAAAAGATCTACAAAACAACTATAGGCTTTCCTGTAATTCCCTTTGAGAAGCTCAGTAAGAGATGGGTCCAGGCCGCCAGCCTTAGACTGACACGACCATGTTAAGGTCAACGCGCTTCACGCGTTCGTTCTCAGCGTAGAGAACGAATTTCGGAAACGGCAAGGGTCCATTCGAAAGTAGAAAGACAGAGCTACATTCTAACCATAGGATTCCCCCAGATTCCTTTCCACGAGCTCAGGCTGATATAATATATCAATTATTATTTTTCATGTTAAAAACGGCTTGACAATGAGTGATTAGAGTCCTAAAATTCAAAAATCGGCTTAAAAAAATTTCTTTGGCTCCATACAAAACAGGGATTTCTTCACCAAAGGGGGACTCTGGTGAAAAATGGCCTAAAAAAAATTTTGCTCCAAAAATGATCAGAAAGTGTGTTAATAGGCTTTACATAGCTTAATAACACGAACATATCAATTTTAAAGTCGAAAAAGCTAGTGATAATCGAGAAAATGTTAATTTTAGGCTATTTTTTCGGGTTTTCGGAAAAAATAAAATTCGTTTGGAGATTTTAATTATCATTTTCGTTATCTCCTCGACGAGAGCTTTCGAATGGTATATAACTTATTTCATAACCGCGGGGGAAGCTGAGACCATTCCCTTGTAAGATAAGTGACACATACAGAATGACATAAACCATCGCTTCGTTTTAATCAAGTTGTACAAGTATTAGTTATTCTTTCACTGTACTAGACTAATGAACCAAAAGAAAATATTGAATGACTGTGCTTACAGCTTCACTTACAAACCAGACGTGGCAGAAGATAGTAAAGGGAGGAGGCAAGAATGGGATGCTCTCGTATTCCATCACCTGAAAAGATGGCTTTCTCCTCGATATATCCTTTCTCCATCCCTTTCCCTCATCCAGTCCATACGCCTTTTTTTTACTCACAATAGAAGTTTTGGCAATTTACCTTAATAGTGTTTCACATTTTAAATAAAATAAAAAATATATAAAAAGAAACTCTACAGTGTAATATCTGGAGCTAGTCTTCCTGCTTGAATAATTTTACCTGATGGTACCGTTGAAAGAGCCATATCTGTTGCGAGACTTCGTCCGTAGCATCAAATATATTGCTGAAAGCAGGTCGGATATCTCCATCAGCACACTCCAAGAATTCCAAGAAAATGGTACAAACTTGAAGATGGCAATGAGCATGGAGATGAGAAGAATGTTGGCCACGAGAAGGAAGACAGTCATGAGAACGGGAGGGATCCAGTAGCCAGGAACGCAAGTGGGACCAAGAGTCCCGTTGTTTACCATCGACAGAGGGATGTTGTCCTCCAGGTGCTGGTCCCAGGCTGAAGAAGTGTTTTTATCTCTTCTAGTATGAAATGTATCCGCCAGACAAAGAGAAGAGCAAGAGATAAATGGCATTGGCCAACTGACCTTCATCTCCACAAGTGTCGATTTCATCAGCGTACACCTCTCCGTAGAGCATGAAGTACGGCTTGTAGAAGACGTTGCGAACCTTGAATTAGCTGGTAAATACCGTATAACCTTGCCGTAGCTAACCAAGAGCCAGTGCCAGTCTTCGTTGGGGAAAGTGATGGATTGGCGGGCGAGACCGAAGGCCAGCAGAGACACGATTAACATCACGATTATGTATGTCATGTTAAGCACCTCAATTATATTTGTAGACCTCTTCGTGGACTCAAGAATAAATGTAACTGTTGAATCATCAGAAAGTGCAAAGTTAAAAATAGATTTTGGACTAACCATTTTTCCTGCCATTGTTATGTAGGGTCCAAGGCGAGGATGCACACTCATGTAGTCGAGCAGCTTCATCGTCCACAGGACTGAGTCGCAGGCTAGCACCACCCGGCCGTGGGCACGCATTCTTAAGCACCGATCAGACAATGAGCACGAGAACAGAGATAGAGAGGGAAAAGAGAGAGAGAGAGAGAGAGAGAGAGAGAGAGAGAGATGATGAAAGAAACGAGAAAGAGAACGATAGAGAGAAAGAGAGAGAGAGAGAGAGAGAGAGAGAGAGAGAAACAGGATAAAAGAGAATGGCGAAAGAAAAACATAATGTATAAATTCGAACCCCGTAGATCGCATGACAAATCCGATGATGAAGACGATGATAGCCAGCATGGTGATGGTATTCCAATAATTGCAGAAGAAGTATTTCGCCTTCTCTCGCAATGGCGTCATTTCGGACATCAGAAACTGTAGAGAAATACATCTCTCTTTCTCAGTTACTCACAAGCAGAAGAGAGAAGTGTCAGCAAAAGGAGGAAACAGCGGAAGGAAATGTAGAAAGAGTGAAGGAGAGGGATCAATTTAGAAGTGACGAAGATGGTTCTCCCAACCTTGCGCGAGTGCTCAATGCCATATGCCACAACGTATGCCAGCAGAGCCCACTCAACCGGTGTTGGCACTTCGGGGGTGCGAATGAGCAGGACGTACGTGAAGAAAGACAGGAAGATGATGAAGGACAGCGTCCACGACCTGCACAATCTCGTAATTATTTAATTCATAAAATATTTTCAAAACTTTCCTTTTCTGAATAAAAAGCTAACCAGAAAGTGGTAACTGGTGCTGAGTAGAACTCGTAAAGCCTCCGTCGTATCTTTATTTTCTTCTGAAATAAAATGAACATTAGATCAACATTCACAATACTGAGATCAAGAAAGCTAGAGAATCCAAAGATAGTAAAAGTAAAGTGTAATAGAGAATGACCATGCGAGGTAGATTGGCGCCGAGTTGGTTGAAGCCGGCTTCTTTCTCCTTCTGCTCGGCCGCTGCCCTCTGCCGCGCACGCTTCGCGTACTCCTCCAAATAACATATTTCAACTCATTTTCATTTACTCAGAGAAGCCAGATATAATGAGCTAAGGTTTATAGAGAACAAAATGATGCCAAACAATTCAAGTACATACGATAAACATTCATCCTCACACACCTTCTCCTTCTCAGCATCAATATTTGGCGAGTGAAAATCACCTGCAAATTTCAGAAAGATATACCCGGTGTTGGTCAATTAATCGGAAACTAATTTAATTGAGGGTATAATAAAAACAGTAAAATGTAATTCCTGTTCGACCAACTTTTCGAACCCATTGCGCTTGTTTGTCCAGACATTGCAATGCATCCATTCGGCTTCCATCGACTTGAAGGGACAGTCAGAGCATCGTCGAAGGGTGACACTGCAAGATCAATTCATTATTTTTATTAGCCAGCACCTCATAAAATAGTTTCTAGAAGTTTCGTGATTCAGCGTTTCCATCGACAAGAGATCATTCATTCTCTCAGATTCGTCCATTAGCATGATTGGAGAAGCTTTTGGGTGGATTACGGAAGTTGCGTCTAATCGGTCTGGCACTCTCTTCTATCAAAACATGTCTGTAAGCCCCGCTAGTCAGAGATCTCCCTGTCATAAGCTCATCCGTCGTATGAGCTGCTTATAAAAGCGCCCATCTTGCCTGGCGGCTTCCCTCATCTCATCTCCCACAAACTTCTCTCCCACGATGAACTCTGCTCTTACTGTAGCCGCGCTCCTGCTTGCAAGTTAGCCTTTTTCTATCTTTACCTTCTATGCCCATGGAAAATGAACATTTAATGAGTTCAATGGTTTAGCCGCACTACTAGCAGTCGCCAATCAACCCCCACAGCCAGCTCCCGAATCTCCAGAAGTCGTGCCCAGTTCGTGATTGAATCAATATTGCATTTAAAAAAAACTTCAACAAGTAATGTTCACCAGCTTTCTGTTACTAATGAGCGGGAGAGAATACCAAGTAGTTCAAGGCACACACCAACCTGCGCCCGCCCGTCGCCAGGCTCCAGAGATGCAGCATGATGACAAGGGTATGCTCACTTCTCTCTTTTTATTATATAAAGTGGCTAATTGCACACATTTTCAATGAAGACAACTAAACATTCCAGATAAGACAAGAGCTCGTCGCACTCCGCCAGAGGAGACCATCTTGGCGGCGGCACCACAAGAGGACCCTCATCAGCATGAAGGTTTGGATTGAAAGGAACTGAGATTATCACGGACGAGGAAGCGACGAGAGAGGGAGAAAGAGAGAGAGAAAGAGAGAGAGAGAAAGAGAGAGAGAAAGAGAGAGAGAAAGAGAGAGAGATAGAGAGAAAAGGCTACGTAAGAAGGATAGAACGATAGAGGCAGCATAGAGCACGACAGGCATTCCCATGTGTCTGATTTTTCTTTTTTCAGGAGCGAAGAAGACCGAAAAGCGCCAGCACCCCGACTCGGAACCACCGGCAGGCTCGAAGGCTCTTTCAGGCTCGTGTCTGTGCTACCAGAATACACCACTTTGTAAGCCCTGTTAACAAACTATTCCCATTTCAGGCGAACACGAAGGAGGCGAGGGCCACGGCGAAGAGCACAAGCCAAAGTCCGACTAATCAACGCCCCCCACTCCCTTTATTATTCCCATTCCGTTTCTACTGCCTTGCTAGTGTCCGTCTCAATTATCATATCAGGAATAAACATTATCTAGAATGCCGGCGCGGCAGAAGCAGACAGAGGCAGGAAGTGATCACGCTTCTGAATCACCCAGTTGACAATAAAGAGGAAAAGGAGCGACACTTAGACGGGGGGTGCGAATGGTTGTAAACCAAGCAATTGGTCGTCAATAGCAGAGAAGGACAATGCATAAAAGGGCCCCTGGCCAAGTCAAGGAAGCGCTCAGATCTAAACGACAACGCCAATCGACTCGTCATGCGCTTCCTTGCCCTTCTCCTGGTCTTCAGCCTCGGTTTGAAAATAATCTTCAATATTTTCATACCACATAATTATATTAATCGTTTTTTACAACTATTTTAAAGCTCTTACGGCCGTGGTCGCTGAGGAACCACACATCGTAGCTGTGGAACACAACATCCAGCGCCCCCAGGCTCGCGTTGTCGAAGGTAATATAAATGAGTTGGCCCAGAAATGCAATGCCCTCTACAAATCAATTATGGAAACTGTGTACTTTTAGTCGCGCCGCCAGAAGGAACTCCCAAGCACCATGGCAAGGCAACTAAGGCACCTCCAGCAAAGGGAAGTCCTGGCAAGGCATAAGGAAAGCGGTTCGAAGGATAGAACGTAGAAGCAAACGATCAACTTTGCTCACTCTCGTTCTGTTATGAGACTTTAAATTGAATATAATGGCCAACAATGTTGTGCAGATATGAATGAGTAAAGAGACCAGCTCTGGTTGTCTTGGTTGTGCCCGCTTCCACACTCGCGATTCCCATTCCATCCTCGACTGTCGTGTTCTTGTGCTTGCCTCGTCGGCGACTGTTGAATAGCTAAAAAGCACAAAATATGAAGAATTTAAATTGCCTTTACGATTAATATTCACAAGGCAGGTAAAAGGACGTCAATTCAGTCTGGTAATTTAAAGAAGCAGAGCAAACCGAAGCAAAGTTGAGTGACTGGAGACTGCCGTGAGAAGGGCGCCGTCTGCCATCCTGAAGACATTAAAATAATAAATAAGTAGATCCTGATGCTGAATACTTAACAACCAAGTAAAATAGCCTTCCTTGTTCTACACGTTCTCTATTCTACTTCTAGCTCTAATGGTTAAATAATACTTATTCCATACTAGATTCAAACTCAGAGGTGTTATTCTCCACGCCATAACAAAAATCACATGAACATCAATAAATAAGAACTGAACCAAATTCGACTCGGCCACTGACTGAAATTGATATGAATCAGAATATTATAAAGACATAGCGGCGCTACATCGTTTGAGAACCGCCCGATGAGAACGTAACGTATGAGAACATTGGTCGGTCATTTGAGAACCGAGCGCAAACTGAATCTGCCGTATGAGAACCGAGCGTGGACATTATTTTCTTGCATACGCCGGATGAGAACCGAGCGTAGAGCGAATGTTCCACATGAGAACCGAGCGTAGAACGAATGTTCCACATGAGAACCGAGCGTAGAGCGAATGCCCCGGATGAGAACCGAGCGGGAAATATTATGTTTGGGTCTGTCCCGGATGAGAACCGAGCGGGAAAATGTCATTTTGGGTTTGGCGTGGATGAGAACCTAGGGGTAAAATGTCATTTTGGGTTTGGTCCGGATGAGAACCTAATGGGAAATCTTATTTTTGGGTCTGTCCCGGATGAGAACCGAGCGGGAAAATGTCATTTTGGGTTTGGCCTGGATGAGAACCTAGGGGTAAAATGTCATTTTGGGTTTGGTCCGGATGAGAACCTTGCGGGAAGATGTCGTCGTCAGCAGTGTGAGTGTATAATATAATACTCAGATTGTAATTCGTATTTTAATTTTGGGTACAGGGGAAAGTTGAATTGAAAATATCTGCACTATTCGCTGGCAGTACATTCAAAGTAAACAAAGTACTTCTTCTGTCTATATATATATATATATAGACCCTCATTTAACGCGTGAATAAAGTTCTTCTCCTTGTCTTTTGTGGTTCGTCACTGGTTGTTCCTGCATCACGTCTACTTATCATCAATGTTTCTCGGATATCTACCCGCTGTTTGTCGATCCCTCTGTCCCAGTGAGAGTGTGACTAGAGTTAGGCGAAATTGACAGGTGAGTCCTGGAGGACTAGGGAGCGAGTGAGAGAGAGAGATTTGAGAGAGATGCGGCAGTGAGTTTGTTACCGAGAGCGTCTAAATGTATGGCGCTCGTGTTAGACCCCACTTTGGTGATAGAGAATACCTTTAGTGGCGCTGACAAAAGATCACAACTATATAATTATTTGTTTCAGTGGTTGCCAAATTCTTATTGATGTCAATTATCAGAATATTTGTTTGAATGATAGATTCGGCCTTAGAAATAAAAACATATTTGAGGAAGAAATTCTATATGAAGTGGATACATTCATTAACCAATCGTTTTTTTTCTGGTTTCCTATTGAATGGCAGCTTTATTGAATGCATAGTATCTGCGTTTACCAAGTCCAACCCTTGTATAGATTATGCCTCGTGGAAAGCCATCGGAGGTGTATGCTAAAGACGGAAGTCTTTATAACCGAAAGAAGAACATCTCATGTGATTTTCCTTATTACCTCAAGCCAAGCTTATGAAAAGGAACAGGAAACTCCATCCTTTCAGTTTATGTTCATTTTTTTTCTGTGCACTTAGAAATGGTTTATGTTCCTGTAAGTGAAGATATGGAATGTAGCGGCGTTCATGTTTTACTGTTGTTTGTGTGCATAGAGAAGCTAGAAGGGAGAAACATGATTTGTAGTCCAAACAGAGACGCAAAGTGATATAGAGAATGTTTCGAACTAGCAATTTGCGGATCGTGTTTCAGTGTTTATGGGGTCGACAATTCTTAGAGTTGTGAGATAAAAAAAGAAGTGTATCGCATAACAAAGAATCATTTGAATCTCTTACGAACAAAGTCGAAATAATAAAGAGTCGCACGAGTATTATGGATTATAGTCTGAGTATTATATTATACACTCACACTGCTGATGACGACATCTTCCCGCAAGGTTCTCATCCGGACCAAACCCAAAATGACATTTTACCCCTAGGTTCTCATCTGGGCCAAATATAAAATGACATCTTCCGGCTAGGTTCTCATCCGGGACAGACCCAAAATGACATTTTACCCCTAGGTTCTCATCCACGCCAAACCCAAAATGACATTTTCACGCTCGGTTCTCATCCGGGCCAAACCCAAAATGACATTTTACCCCTAGGTTCTCATCTGGGCCAAACATAAAATGACATCTTCCGGCTAGGTTCTCATCCGGGACAGACCCAAAATAACATTTTACCCCTAGGTTCTCATCCACGCCAAACCCAAAATGACATTTTCCCGCTCGGTTCTCATCCGGGACAGACCCAAACATAATATTTCCCGCTCGGTTCTCATCCGAGGCATTCGCTCTACGCTCGGTTCTCATGTGGAACATTCGTTCTACGCTCGGTTCTCATGTGGAACATTCGCTCCACGCTCGGTTCTCATCCGGCGTATGCAAGAAAATAATGTCTACGCTCGGTTCTCATACGGCAGATTCAGTTGGCGCTCGGTTCTCAAATGACCGACCAATGTTCTCATACGTTACGTTCTCATCGGCCGGTTCTCAAACGATGTAGCGCCGACATAGCACAACATATGTATTTGTTTTTAAACAAACATTTTCATTATCAGAGTCAGATTCGGAGGTGGACGACGAGTCGGAGCTGGAACTGGAAGAACTTGAAGAAGAGGAAGAAGATGAGGACGAAGACGAAGATCCTTCAAAGGAAAGCAAGTCTATTCGAACTATTCTACTCTTTCATGCTACAATAACTTCATTTACGAAGTTGAGATACATTTGATCAAATGATTTATCAGAAGTATCACGAACAGTTCAGGAAAGTTTATTCAGAAGAGGGGAAAATTTTTTAAGCCGCTCTTAGAAGTATGACGAACTGTTACAATATTGGAAAGGTTCTTGATGCCCAACCTTCTGCGATGTCATGTTCGTGCTCGGAGAGAGTCTGAGGCTGCAGCATCAGCTCTTCTCTCGATTTGAACTCCAGAGCCAGGATGGAAGGAGGGAAGAGGAGACCAGCGAGAACTTTGATGTTCGAATGACTGAAAGCGTTCAGATAGTACTTTTTAGAAGAAAAAAAAAGAATAAGGACAATGTACTAAATCAATAAAAATCAATAGTAAATCCCGAAAAATAGGTCAGACAAAAGAACAGTACCTTCGAATTCTCATACCGCCATGCCATAGATCGGCCAGAAGAATTTGGCAGCTGAAAAATAAATCTCATTACCTTTCTCCCTCACAAGGGAATGGTCTATCCATAGGGTGGCGGATTGTAACGAAATGTGGTTTTCCTGAAAGCTGCAGTCCTAAAATATTTGAAAAAGTGAAAATATTTTGCCCAATCGATCTCAAAACCCAGAAACAAATCGATAAAAATCTACCTCCCGGTAAGGCAAACATTATCTGCAGTTCCAACTGGAACCTTTTCAAGCAGCTGCGTAGCCTAGTGGTTAACGTGGTTGGGCACGTTTTGCAAGGCTCGGGTTCGAATCCCAATTCGGGCAAAATTTTTGCAATGATTTGGTTTATAAAGTAGGACTGTGTAACAGTGAAAAAAAATTGGAATCGAAATTTTTTTTATGTACCAATGAGAGATGAGTGTATGGGAAGAAGCAGAATATTTATTTGTCTAGATGCATATTGTGGTACCGTTGTACTATTCCCAGCCCACAGATCAAATTTTTTTGAATATTTTTTTGGCTGAAATCAAACCTATGGGATTTAAAATACGGTGAACACCAATATCATAATAATTTCTTACCATGACCATTTACACGTAGTATGAAACAAAAAGAGGGGTAAACTTACCGTAACTCGGGAACATTACTTCATGGTAAGAAATGTATATGATTTGCTCATCGGGTGTTAAACGATACTCTCTTTTATTTGTTTTTCTCTCTGTCCCTTAAAGGAGCTAGAAAGTTGCTAACTCCTAACACGAAAAGCCTGCTGTTTCATTCGTCCTCTACCCTCTCCTACGCCGCCGTCGATTCGGCCGCGGACCGCACCCTTGAACCGAGCCATTCGACGGATTCGACAAAAAGAACAGAGTAGAGATGACAGCAGTGAACGACCGGCACACTCTCGTGTCCAATCTCCAGTACTCGAAGACGGAAGTTCTCCGCCCTCTCCTTCGATCTCTCTCCGGTGCACTCTTGTTGTCGACATATGTCGCCGCCATCCGCCCACTCGCCCAGCTAGCTCCTCACTTCATCAACCGCTGTAGATCCAGTTTTCGGATCAGAAGATGGAAGCCTCTCTCATGTAAAAGAATGTCGCTTTATTGCCACCATACCTATGCCCCGAAAATGAATTATGCATCCGAATATATAAAACATATTGGGATGCACAATTCATTTTCTATGTGATCATTTATTTTAATAGAAGGAATGTGCAGAGGTACATGAAATCACTTTTAACCTAAAAATTCTGATTTTAAAGGTAAATAGTTGAAGCATCTCTACGAATTTTGAAAATCGGGCTAAAAGGGCCTACGGAAATGGAACGGGCCGGGCCGGCCGAGACCTTGGGCCCGTGGGGCTGGGCCGGCCCAAAAATTTTTGGACCATTTACCATCTCTGATTGGTACATATAGATATTTAGATTGTAATTTTACTCATGGAATTTTTTCCTCGACTTGCGCGACGACACGGATCGCAATGAGGCTATTCTCTGCCTCTTTCACTCTCTCTTTCTCTTCCTCACTCTCTCTCTCTCTCTCTCTCTCTCTCTCTCACCCTTTCGATTTCTTTTCTCATGTCTTCTCTACTCTTTTTGAAGAACTCAATTTTTCGCAATAAAAATTTAATTCATAAAAAAACTATATTGCACATTCCTTTGAGGGCCCCTGGGTCCGACCTCGGGTCGTTGGCCGAGGCCTGATATTTTCGGCATCCGGCCACCCTTTTGACCAGTGGGGACAGATAATCTAATCAATAGGATTTTAAAATAGAACTTTGTAACGGTAAAAAAATTTACATTCGCAATTTTTTATGTGCCAATGAGAGAATGTGCTTGATTAGGTTGTCTTTCCACATTATCGGTTAACACGCGAGTGGGATCCCGATGAGCAAATCTTCCGAAATTATTTTTTTCGGTGAAATTCACAGTAGTGGTTTTCGGTACCTGGAAAATATTCATTTCTTATCATGGAGTCATTTTCCCGAGTTGCAGCAAGTTTACCCCTCTTTTCAGCGAACATAATTAAAAAATTTGATCTGTGGGCTGGGAATAGTACAACGGTACCACAATATGCATCTAGACAAATAAATGTTCTGCTTCTTCCCATACACTCTTCTCTCATTGGTACATACAAAAATTTCGATTCCAATTTTTTTTCACTGTTACACAGTCCTACTTTATAAACCAAATCATTGCAAAAATTTTGCCCGAATTGGGATTCGAACCCGAGCCTTGCAAAATGTGCGCAACCGCGTTAACAACTAGGCTACGCAGCTGCTTGAAAAGGTTCCAGTTGGAACTGCGGACAATTTTTGCCTTACCATGAGGTAGATTTTTATCGATTTGTTTCTGGGTTCTGAGATCGATTGGGCAAAATATTTTCACTTTTTCAAATATTTTAGGACTGCAGCCTTCAGGAAAACCACATTTCGATGCAATCCGCCACCCTATGGATAGACCATTCCCTTGTCAGATTTTCGCAAAACTTTAATGTCAAAATAATGCTATCTAAATCACCCTCATTGTCTGAATCTCTCGCTCTCTCCTAGTCTGACCATGGATGAGCTAGGAACTGCTTGTTGTTGACGACAACGGCAAGCGATAGACATGTCTGCTTGCCCCAATTGCTTAGCTCGTAGGTTAGAAGTTGAAGAGTCTGCGCGTCGTCAGCGTGGTAGCAGTGGTCTAGCAGTTCCAGAGACAACTGACGGAACTCCCTGAAGATGACAGAGAGAGAGAGAGAGAGAGAGAGAGAGAGCGAGGGAGAGAGAGAGAGAGATAGAGAGAAAGAAAGAGAGAGAGAGAGAGAGAGAGAGAGAGAGAGAGAGAGAGCGAGCGAGGGAGAGGGAGGGAGAGAGAGAGTAAAACAGAGAGAAGAGGAGAGAGAGAGAAATCGAGAACAGAAGAGAGAATGAGGAACTAAAAAAACTGACTCGGCATACTTCCGAAGTTCGTCGCACACTTCCACCTTAATAAAATTAGAAAAGTTCACTGGATCTTACATTAGCTTAGGAGGAAAAAAAAAGTCACTGAATAAAGTACGTAAATGCCGAAGTAAAAAAGTAAAAAAGTACCTCGAGGTAGTCCTCGGCAGCCTCCTTGGCAAGCGACTTGTAGATGCGACAAGCAATGAGTGCCTGTAAAGAATAGGCAAGTCTCCGCAGAGTCGGGTCCCAAAGGAATGCAAAGATGGAAGCGACTGACTCACCTTAGCTAGAGCTTCTTCTCCGTGCTGCCACATCGTCAGTGCCATCTGCTGTCGCTTTGTGAGCACCGCCCAGAGGAGAAGCTCGCTGGAACAAGCGGTTTCTAGGCCCCTCTTTCGCTCTTTTCTCTCTCTCTCGCGCTCTCTCTCGCTCTCTCTCTCTCTCGCGCGCTCTCTCTCTCTCTCGCTCTCTCTCTCTCTCTCTCTCTCACTCTCTCAGTTTCTCTCTCACTCTCTCAGTTTCTCTCTCACTCTCTCAGTTTCTCTCTCACTCTCTCAGTTTCTCTCGCACTCTCTCATTTTCTCTCTCGCTGCCAACCTGAACGGATAAGTGAACTCGTGCTCGACTGGTGCACTGGGTGACAGAGCGCCATTCCTCTTCTGATTGCTGCCACCCGAAGTTGAGAGCTCTGTAAATACCACAGTAAGACGGTCCTTCCACCGTCCTTACAAACAAAGGATATAGACTGCTACAGAGTGCACATCTACACAACCAACAAGGGACAGCCTAATTTCAACGCGCCAGTCTGCCGTAACCAAACACGGGGACAGAGGGACAGGTCACAGATTAGTAATTCAAACCATGAGGGATTCTACACGTCATACGGTGCATGACGCACTATAAATAGCACGCTGGCAGCCTTCCAAATAGCCTCGATTATCGTAGGACATCAACTCGGCCCGGCCATGTTTCCGAAAACGCGGCCATAACCCGCCACTTCTGCCTGTTATCACAGTTTCACTGTGGCCCTTCCTATCCAGAGAACTCTCATTGTCATCTCACTCAAGGTAGAGTACATCACCACCACTACGCAGATACAGTCCAAACCACCAAAAAACCGTAGAGTATGAAGATGGCAAAAAAAATGAAGAAATCGTCATGCATTATTCGAAGTTTCCAATGAGGGAAAGAAAGCGACCTTCATCCGCGAGATCGACGGATTCAGCAGCTCCAAGGGGGCGGATTGGCCGTTGCTTCACAAAATTCTGCAAGGTTGCACGTGACCATCGGGCCTTTATATCTAACAATCTTAATAAAATATATTTAGCATAGCAGCGATCTCCGTTTGCGAAGACCAACCTCACGCCGGAATGTGGATCGCCAGAGAATGTGATTCTTGAGGGCGCGAGAACCAGTGGGTGCCGTAGCCACAGACAGCTGCTCTTGTAGTGGAGGGGGAGTGAAGGTAATTACATCGCCTGCACAAGAGCAAAAGAAAGAAAGAGATAGAATGAGAGAGAGAGAGAGAGAGAAAGAGAGAGAGAGAGAGAGAGAGAGAGAGAGAGAGAAACGACGATAACTCGAACCTGAAGCACTGAGCGCATTGAGGTTGTTGGAAGTGGATCCGTAAATGGATGGCGGTGCAGGCGGCATTCCTGGCGCGCTCGTTGTCACGCATGCCAGCTAAAGGAAAATTTGTCATCATAAAAATTTTGCACGTAAAAATATTTTTTCGTTTACATTAATTTTTTATTACATAAAATGTATTTCTCATAAAACTAATGTTTGCCGATTAATGAGCGAAGCTAACCCCGGGCATGGATGCAGCTGAAGTGACTGTGCACTGCTCGTTGTAGCTACCACCGGGAATCCTATGAGCTCCTTCAGCAGGAAGAGCAACCATCCCGGCAGCGATGCTACGAGAACGGCCGAGTGCTCAACGATTACACGTTCTTTCTAATCCAACGATTAAATAGTTAGGGTAAAGTTGATAATCAAAACATCATAAAAATCCGAATAAATATAATATATGCGATTAGGAAGATGTGCGCAAAGAAAACCACAAAAGCCAATTCTCACCTCCAATTGCCGGATTGTGAGGAATGTGGTGAACTGCGGGAAGGGGGGTTGTTGTCCCATTCGTTGCTTGAGATTTTGCCTGAAATTACACATATAAATCGGATGAAATAATGAAATGCAATCTCGTGTAGGGGAGAACCTTGGTGAGTGGTGACAAAAAAGACTGAATAGGGATGAGTGCTAACTTTGGATCTCTTCTGGTGATCTTGATACTTTGCCCGGAAGGAACTGGTCGTGTACGGTGACTTGTACGCATTCCCCATCAGCTTCTCCACTGCCATTCCGATGTGCGGGAGTCTAGATTTGATGAAAACATCTCGATTCACAACAGGAACATTTTAGAAAATCGGATATGTTGCCGGATAGAGAGGGAAGAATGAGATACTTGTATCGATATCCCGGCCTCACTTTGACGACATCACGAATGATGTAATAAAGAGTGTTTGGCGGGCCCTGGTCCTGAAAAGAAAGGAATTCGTGTAAAATGTACAATTTTCAAATATGAGGTACGTTGCTCTCTTTAGAAAGAAAGAATCAACCGTATTGTAGAGTTCTTCGAGTCGCGACATGGTGAGGAACTTCTTCATGTTGACTCCCCTCTCGAGCAGCAACTTCACGAACTCGACTCGGTCGTGGATCAGTGCTTCCAGCATCGCGTTGTGCAACGATGTCGTTGACCATTCCTGCCAAAGGAAGTTAAAGGTTTAGATCAAGACAATAACATAATGAAGAAGAAGCAAAGAAGTGACGAACAATGTCAGAGAGGAAGATGTCGGAGCGGGCAATGTCAACTCGATTCCATGCGAGAGCCAGAGCCAGCTGGTCAGCGGGGGAGAGATTCTGGCCCTGAAGCAATAATGTACGTCAATTAACCATTCATCAATCATTCTACCCAAAGACAGGTTAAATAAAACATGGCTCTACCTTAAGAAGCGCTGTTAAGATGGCGTAATCGTAGTCCTGCTTTCGTTCGCCAAGTCGGAAGATTGTCAACTGAAAAGAACAGCAACTTATCTTTATTACAATATCATTTAATATCTAAAAGAAAAAAATGCACCAAAATAACCCACCAGATGTTTCTGCGAAGCACACAAACTGAGCTCCATAATGACTTTGTGTGCCGTGAGGGAGTCGCAAAGGAAGGTCTCGCGAATCAGAATCTCCAGCTGCTCGCAAACGCCTTCGGGAAATTGTCTGCAGAATAAAGGATGAATGTAAATTATAGTAACGACAAAATTAAACAATGATATTTTCATTAGAAGAGAGTCTAACAATATTGAATGTAATATTTCGTGTACCTGTCTTCTGCTATGTATTGCTGGGCGAAAGCGAGTAAATCAGCAGCTCCGCCACTTCCATCGCAGATGACGACTGGGACACGAGGCTCGCTGCAGCCACAAATTGTTGAGATACATTTCTCAAGATGCACAAGATGGCAACGGACTTGGTGACGTAGTCGAGGACACTGCGAATCGTGCCAGGACCACCTTCGAGAGCGACACACACCACCGGCACACTTCTAGAAGAAGTCAGTGGCTATTAATTGCAAGGCGGTACACAAAGAAATTTACTTTGAGCTTCCTTTTTCAACGGCCAACTTTACTGATTAAAATGCAACTTTAATCAAACAAATAAATCAAAGTGATGAAAATACAAAGTTCTCTATTAATTAAGAAAGAGACCTCGTTCCACCCGCAATCTTCTGCTTCTGAGCAATGTACGTCTCCAGGCGCTTGCGAAGAAGGACATCAGCGCCGTATCTGCACGAAGAGCTCACAATCAGTTATCAAACTCAATCTTCCATTTCATTCGACAGATCCCTTTTCTCAAACGCCAGTTCTCTTTCTTCAAGAATGCGCACAGATGCGATAGCTTAGGACGAAATCCGGTAAATTCTCTCTGTCTCTCTCTCTCTCTCCTTATCTTCCTCTCTTTCTCCTTTCATTCTTCGACTAAAGAACGAGGGAACCTGCCAACAGTCCCATTGTCGACGAGTAAAAAGTAGGAGTGTCGATTATTGAGGACGTTGAAGCGGGTCTTCGTTTGTGAGAAGAAGTGTGGATGATACGGGACTACGATTTCCTGGAAAGATAAGATGTAGAAAGTAAAAGAGGCAATAAATTGCTTAAGCTTACTTCTCCTTCGAGCTCCCCTCGCTTCTTCAGCAGCCCCCATGAAGTGATTCCAATGCACACAATCTTCGATCTGGCAGTTGAGCCAGAGCCTATAAAATTAAAATGTTTCAAAACTAATATCTTCGTGATCTCTCAGATGATAAAAAGGCACCTTCAAGAGCGGCAGCGACGTGGCGCGCGACTCCGGCGTCTATTCCATTCGTGATGATCCACGCCCCCGTCGTCTTCGCCGCCTTCAGAAGACCCTTCCGGAACACACGAGCGAGCTTTGTTTGTAGCCTGCATTCAAATATCATCCAATATGTAACTAATAGAAAGCATCTCAAATAAAAACATTTGACATCACGAAAAACTTTCAATCTCTTATTTACTTGTAACAAAGCAAGCAGAACGAACTCAAAGTTGGACATTCCGCCGTGCACAGTGATGATCAGCTTGGGTGGCTGGATCTGCCAGACATGCTCGAGCATGGACATGATCAGGGCTGGCTCGGTGTCGAAGGCCAGGCGGAGGTACTGCGCCTTGTAGGGATGAGGGCCTCCTGCAACATTCTAGCTATTCAGACTAATTAGTACTCTTAATATGATACAAACTATCAAGTCGCCAAACTAAAATATGTCTAGGCAAATAGCAAATCAAAGCACTTCTAAAGCACCTTGGAATTCAATGGTCCCGTAGGCATTTGTGGGAAGGCACATCGTATGCCGGCGGATGCTCCAGCGTTCACCAAGTGACCGGCCAGAACGGCGAGAGGATACTGTCGCCCCCGCCTCAACATAATCTTTTGGTCTAGCCTCCTCTCTCTCCCTTTCTCACTCGCTCTCTATTTCTCTCTCTCTCTCTCCCTTTCTCTCTCTCTCTCTTTCATACGTCTTCTTGTTCTCCAGTTCCGTGACTGGGTGCTCCAGCAGCGAGAAGTCCAGCTGCAGTTTGCTTCAGAGCGCGAAGCTCATCGTGCGCGTCGAAGAACCGGCCACAGCCGCATCTCAAAAGAAAGTTGTTGAATCTAATGTTTGCCGTCTAATTAATAAGCCTTAAAAAGGCGAACTTCGTGCGATCCTTGGTTGTGGGAATGAACTTGGCGCACTCTCTACGAACAAAAGAATCCTTCACCCACTGACTGCGATGCAACGACTGAAACAATAACACTCAAATGGAACACACCAACAAAGATCATGAGTTAATCTTTTCAGTTACACCAATTTCTTGCAAACTACTTTATCCATAATACCATTTATATGGCATAGTTCACTTTCCTCAACAACACTCCATAATCAAGTGTTGTGAAATCACATGTATTTCATTCAGTAAAAAAATTTAAGCAGGTAATAAAA
Source organism: Allodiplogaster sudhausi (assembly GCA_945643635.1). Classification (NCBI taxonomy): domain Eukaryota; kingdom Metazoa; phylum Nematoda; class Chromadorea; order Rhabditida; family Diplogasteridae; genus Allodiplogaster; species Allodiplogaster sudhausi. The sequence goes on from CALZFC010000089.1 coordinate 68,550, forward strand.
TAAATGATCAGACCGCATCGGAGCCATCGAATCTCATGTGCTGTTGAAAGAGAAGATTGTCAAGAGCAGGAGTGAAATTAACAGGAGATGCAGCCTTTCTTGCTTCTTCTCCAGTTTCTCCTCCTGAATTCCGTTCGTAATGTTATCAAATAAATAGATAAGCAAGACTGAAAAGTCACTGTACATTAAAAGTTCAGTTTAAAATATCTTACTATTGTTCGCTTCTTCCTCGGGAGCTTCGTAAACAACGGATTCCGCGCCGAAAGCAGAATTCTGAAAAATAACTTTGGAAGACTGATTGATTTTGGGCAACTTCAACTATTTTCCAAAATATTCACAATATTCAGAAGAGATCTGTGACAAGTGAAGCATAGTTCTCCACCTTGCACGCCATGTTTGGGAGAAAATATTTACAAAAAGACAACCCGATAGTCGGGTACAGATAGCATGTCAAACCTTTTCTTGCAAACAACACCCAGAAACGATGCTGGCAGTCTTCGCTAACAACGAGACAACAAAAATCCGCATTAAAAAAACAATAACAACAACACAATAGGGACGAGCTTGAAAACAGGGAATCAAAGAATACTCCAAATCTAACAATCTGTACATCTTTGCACTTTGATCTTCTGTACTCTCCCTCTCTTTCCTTATTTCTCTGTCTAATATCTTAGTTTCGCTGTCTCAATCTCCCCCTTTCTGCCTCTCCACCTACTGATAGAAATCTCCTCTGCCATCTACAAAAGTGTTACCTAGTAGGTTCGAACAGAGCGTAGAAAGAACAGCAAAAAGAAGGCAACTATAACATAGAAACTCAAGCAAGAGGTAACTCTATACTTTTTATATGATGTCGAACGGTGATAAGTTTTTTTAATGTCAGGTAGAACATTACGACAAAATTAGCTAATCGTTAGACCCAAGAAATGTCATAAGTTCTGAGAATCAACTCAATTAAAAATCCCAACAAGACAATCTAATAAGGGAAGCATCTCTCTATGATCACGATTCACCCATTAGAAAGAAGTAGATATCTTCAAAGAATACCGTAATATATAGACAGAAATTTGGTCACGTATGAGAGGTCAAATTGTTCGCCAAGGGAAAAGTATTCGGAGACAAACAAGATTCACCAGATAGGTGAAAACATAGGAACATTGACGTCAGAGAGGCTGATACAATCTCCAATATTCAGTCTAAGGAAGTTACAGAATAACGATCAGCATCTGTCAAGAAGTCCAGTTTCAGACGTTAAGAACTACATATCTAACAAAAAGAGCTTTTTATCAATTTGACCAAACATTTATCAATATTAAAAAAGAAAAGCTAGATCATCTCCAGTTTGTTTATATGAGGCAAAAACGAGAGCGTTAAAATTAATCATTAAAAAAAGAACGGAGATTAAGGAGTTGCGAAACATTGTGTTCATAAACACAATCTGTCAGTATTGTTTCAAACGGGCAAGTGCCTAAAATATATTCCTGAAAATCTCGGAAGGGGAGAGCAGACAGGACAGAGGAGGCGAGAATAAGTAAAGGGAATCGGGAGTTGAGTCCAAACTAAGTAAGGTCTGTAAAGGAGAGAGTGTGTAACGGAGAGAGAGCGCAGACTGTAGAACAATCCTGATTACTATCTGCTAGCGCCTCGTTGGCTACCACTTTTTTCTTCAAGTCTTCCTGTTCTGCCTCTCTTCTTCACTCTTTCCATCTCTCTTAAGTTCCCTCCCTACCTCTCTCCTAGCGGCATTCTTCACCAGTCTCGCGTCCAAATACAGCAAATTAAGATGGTTCAGGAACTTGCGTCAAACAGTGAAAGAATGACAGATGAGTTGCTGAAACCTTGGTTGTTTCATGTGACTCCTAGAAGTACGGTATATTTTCCAAAGACATTGATACAGAGGATGCACTTATTGATGATCAAGAGAATAGATCAATTCGAAAAGATGAATCATATCTTTAAAAAAATGAACTCGGCAAACAGGGAAATTTAAATCAACAGAGTGCACGGGAAAATCAGTAAACATTTGTACAAAATTCATTAGAATAGCTATAGAAATAGGACACTGAAGGAAGTGGAAATGATGCAATAATCCCGGAAAGCTTGCTTGTGAGCACAACTTTGTGTGAGAGTTCAGCGACAAAAAATCAGAAGCATTCGGCCTTGCTTACCACCTTTCAGCCGAAAATAATTGGGAGGAAACACACGGATTAAGAGACTGATTGAGTGTCACACGTTTCGAAACAACCCCCAATTCGTTCCATCCGTTGCAATTTACACACGCCTACAAGGCAAAATAGGCAGTGAAAGGTTAAAAAGAGAGAGAGAGAAGTCAAAACCAATGCAGCTTTTGAAAGTGCGCGAGATCCAGAGAGCAGCCAGACCGCCTACACTTTAATGGTTATCTCTATCAGCTTGGATCTCTATCGATGCATTTTCTATCTCTTCACTCTTTCCCATTCCCTCTCTCCCTCACTTCTCTCCCTCTCTTTCTCTGTCCATCTCCATCTTCCATTCCCGCCCACTTGAAGTGTAGGATGAACAAGAAGCCTGCGGCTCTCTCCACCGAAACGTCTTCTATCAGAGGCAAGGGAATGTTCACAAACTGGAAACGGGAAAGCGGGAGCTCGTTTTGATCAGAGAATACGTCAGTTTTCTTCTGACCATCTCGGACGTTCAACGTGCTGCACATCCTACATACAAGCTTCGTTTTACAAATTAAATACCCCAATCAAGATCGCCTACATTTCTACAAGATAAATATCTTTTTCAAAGAACAAACTTTACTAAAGAAAATGAGCTAGGTGTCAAAATCAAATCACGAACTCATTCACATGAAGATATCTCTGTTCGACTATGCGTTTAAATGAAATGGTTGGCTTAGGCTATTAATCAAAAGATGGAATCAAATTCCGTTCACGCATTTGCGTTTCGCGTCCAGAATTTATAGGGCGCAAAAAGACAACATTGAGAGAGGAAAAGTGAGGAAGATTCTAATCTGAGGGAACTAACCGGGTCGGGACCGGCCGTTAAAAAATATAGAAGTTCAGTGGGAAAAGGACAGGCAGAAAAATAGCAGGGGCGGGTGAATAATGATAGAAGACAGGCAGCCTCTTCGTTTAACATGAATGGTAACTTCTTGGAACAATGGACTCACTTCAACAAGATCAGCATAATCAAACAAAAACATGAGAGTATACCACCGAATAAGTGTAGACCTTCTTGCATTCGAAATTTAATCAATGTCTTATTTTACAAATAAGGTAACTGAAAACAGATATGAAAAGCAAAAGTAAAAACGAACTCTTAACAGATAACTCGGCAAACCTTATGATGTGGATGAGAATGCTGCAAGTGTTGCAGCCGGAATCCCTCTTCATCGTGTCTCTTCTGTTCCGCCATCGCAAGCATGTCTCTCCAGTCATTGAAGTGCACGTTCTCTGGAGGAGCCGCAGTCCCGAACAGACCACGGCGCTTTCTATGAAGATCAAAATTTATACACTTACATCCCATGGTCTTGTTCCTCATCATCTGCATAAAAATCGCGTCCTTGTTTAAAACGAACAGTACTTCTTATTTATGATAAGTTAATTTATTATGCAATGAAAAGCAAGTTTTTTTTTCTGGGAAAATGAGTCAGAAGTAATAGAGGAACAGAAAAAAAACACTGAAAAAAGTTGCTAATAAACAAACAATATAATATTTTTTAGCAGGTGTTATAAACAGTAAGATGAACAAGTTATTTTAGTGATTTCCAAACTCTCCACAAACCTGGTTGAGAAGAGAGGGGCGATGGTGGACGAGCCATGCAGGAGTGCAGCAGCAGAGTTCGCTGCAAGAGAAGTAAATAAGAAGAAGTATCAATCTCTCACTTATTGGCAGCTTGAACATCTTAAAACAACGTTGTTATGGATTAAAAGATGTGCCACCAACTTGAATATCTTCGTCGCTTTCTCTGCCTTCTCTTACGGATTCGTCCCTCGGCAACGTGGCCAGCCGTTCCAGTCATTCCAACGTGTTCAACCTCTCTTTCATCTTCAGCCCTAGATCTCGAGCATTCCGGAACCTACAAATGAATCACTTGGGCGCTGAAAACTTTGAAATCCAATGGAAATCAATAGGTTGACAAGTAATTCAAGCGAGGTATGACAGCTTTTCCGAGTAGAATATGGAAATAGCACAATGATGACTACCTCGATCTGTAGGGGCGTCATGAGCGGAGAGGATGCCTGGAGATGATGGTCGGGGGGCCGAAGGGTGTCAGTGGAGACCCCGGCACGGGGCACTTCCGAGGTCGCCTCCGAGAGAAGACTTCTACGCTCCTCGTCGCTACGAGTTGCTTGGCGCACACGACGCATCGCATCGCCCTGCATAGACGAGAGAGGGGAGAGAGAAATAGAGAGAAAGAGAAAGAGAAAGAGAGAGAGAAAGAGAAAGAGAGAGAGAAAGAGAGAGAGAGAGAGAGAGAGAGAGAGAGAGGAAGAGAAAGAGAAAGAGAGAGAGAGAGAGAGAGAGAGAGAGAGAGAGATAGGGAGAGAGTGGAGCATGAAACCGATAGACAAAGCAGAAGAAAATACTCAATGTCAATCAAATCAGTAGCCTTCATCCAGAAATTGGAGTGCGAATAGGGAGTGACAGAAAGATGAAACCTCCTCTGCGACTGCTTCTGTCTTTCCCGCCCCACTTCTTCCGCTGGAGCTCGCGTCGCCGCCGTCAGGTTTGCGTGGAGTTAGATCAGATTCAGCTGCTGCTTCCTGCAATCACATCTTTTCTACGCTTAATCAACAAAGTCGAAATGCACATGGAAAGTGGAAAATTGAGCACAAAGAATATTCCGCTTTTATCACCACTCACCTAACACCAACTACCGTTTTATATATGTTAATCACTAGGCAGCACGGTACTAATAAGCACAAGTCTTGTTATTTTATCGCTCACACAATGGAAGTAACATATTCTGCTCAAAAAATTCTCTATATTTATTTTTAATTGTAAAAGTGCGCAGTTGGAGCTTCTTGGCTTTTTTGTTGATCTCTATCAATTCCTCTCTAGCTTCTTCATAACGACATTCTTCCTCTCTCTCTTTCTCGGGCTCTCTCTCTCTCTCCCTCTCTCTCTCACTGTCGATAGCTTTGCTCTCCTATTTAAAAATATATTTCCAGTAAGGGTTAGTGAGAAATATCAAGAAGAGAAATATTGCTTCTGATTTTACAGCAAGAGACAACCAGGGACATTGGATGCCACAACAGGAACTCGATGTACTTAGTTGCGGTAAACAGAATGAAAATATCGACCAATAACAAAGAAGACATCTCGTGAATAACCCATCTACATGATAAACAACATCTAGACGATTACTAATGTAAAAAATATAATAAGGATAGAAATTTTCTCTTGATATCAACCTGGTTACTCTTTTGTCCTTTCATGTTCTCTTTATACATATATTTCTTACTCTTGCTCTTTTCGCCTCTCACGCAACAAAATAAATGAACGATGGTCAGCGAGGAAGTGGGAGAGGGGGCAGGAAGGAAGATACGAATGGAATGAAAACTGTTCTGTTGAGAGAGAGAGAGAGAGAGAGAGAGAGAGAGAGAGAGAAACAGACAGAGAGAAAGAGAGAGAGAGAGAGAGAGAGAGAGAGAGAGAGAGAAGGAGGCAGAAGAAGAGAAGGAGAGGTCAATGCACTTGTAAAGGGAAGCTCAGCAAGTAGAACCGGTGCAATCATAGGAGGCGCGAAAAATGAGTGAATGTGATCTTTTAGTTTAGTGGCAAAGAATACTAGAACAGAACGAAAATATAGCAGAATAGTATAATGTTAGTAAGGCAGCTAGAATGGGAATCGAGTGTCCACGGCATGGGTGAGTGTGCAGTAGTAGTAGCCGCTGGCTTTGTCTCCGTCTCTGCACTCTCTCGCTTCTCCTCTCTCTCTTTCCTTTCTCCTCTCTCTCGTTCATTTCTTCTTTTCTCTCGCGCACTTCCCTGCCTACAACTCTCTTCTCCTCTCTCTCTCTCTCTCTCTCTCTCTCTCTCTCTCTCTTTCTTTCTCCCTCTCTCCATCTTTCTCACTCTCGCGCTTCTTCGTACCAGCCAGTAAGATAGACGGGCAAAGCCCTTTTGCTTACGATGAATCAAACTGAAAAGGTCGGCCAAATTCGGGCAAACACTTTCTCTGGCAGAATTGGTCATAATGATGGGCAGATGGTGAGCGAAGAATATTTCGCCTAATTTAGGCACATATAAGTTTAATATGGAAAAAATAATTATTATTTGTCTAAATTTTAAGTCAGAAGAATTATGTCATAGATTTTTTGTTACCGTTCCCAGCCATTAAATTATACGAGGAATTGAGGAGAGGGAGAGAAAGCATCGATTGATTCGTCTAGTGCAGTCTGGAAGAAGCAGCAGGAGGAAATGAGAGAGAAATGAGAGAAAGAGGGAGAGAGAGAGAAGATGACGGAAAGCCGAGAGGGAAAGAAACGTGATGAGGGAGGGAGGGATGTGATGAAATAATGAGAAAGAGAGGGGCAGAGAGATTGATTGGGGAAGAGAAGAAGGGAGATAAACAGACAGATGTGGCACAGTGCGAGACATATGGGATGGGAAGAAAAGAGAATGTGAAGGCAGATAGGAAAGCATCGAAGAACTGCCTTCATTCTGGGATCAGCTAATCATGAATGGGAAAGGATGTGGGATGTGGAGAGAGTGGACAGAAAGGGAGACAGAGACAACGAGAGTGAAATAAAAGATGGAGAGAAAGCCCGAGAAGGTACCAGATGAGCCTCTCTCTCTCTTTCTTTGTTAGTTAACTGTGCCAACGGAAAGACGAGTCGGAACGTCACTGCAGCCACATTTCAACAACTTTGAATGTAAATAGCTCGATAAGCCAGCAGAGTAAACAAGAAGTCGAATCCCAAGTAAGAGAGGGAGTGAAAAGGAGAGTGGAGGGAAAAGGTGAAGTGAGAAAGGGTCCTCGTGATAAGTGAGAGAGGAGGAGAGTCGCGTGAGCCCTGGACATCCAAAATAACCCTGAGGCAAGTAGCACGAGAGCATTTTTAGCTCTTGTGACCACCAGTGAGATATTTAGAGACGTATTACTTTGAAACCAGGAAAGCACAATTTTCTGCGTGGGGCAAATGATGTTCTCTAAGAAGCTGCAGGCCTATGAGACAGAGTGGGAAAAAATGAGGGAGGGAGAGAGAAAGATGGGAGATGAAAATGTCCTCCTGAGCAATAGAACATGCAGTCCAGCCCAGGATCGTGGTGCCAAAAGGAAATCATATTCAAGCTGTATGATGACGAAAATTAAAAAAAAAAATTTCGAAGTGAAACATTTATAAATTTAAGAAGCCAAAAACTCAATTGTGAATTCCTGCCTTTCTGCCTGACATAGTGGCGAGAGAGCATGTGATTTGGAGAGACGCGACTACAATGGGCAGGAAAATGCAAATATATTACGGTTGAGTTTAGAGCTCCTTCCATGCCCATTGGGGGTGAACACCAGGCGAGCAAGAAATGGTATTTTAGGAGGTACTTTAACATTGAATATGATCATGGAAGGACGGGATGAGGGAGAATCCTCTTCTTGCAGTGCCACAGAAACATAGGAATGACTGTCTTCGTCTGGACACTAGAAGAAGGGAGACAGAGGACGGGGAGAGATTAGAGAAAGAGAGGCGCTGCTTATCATTCCTTCTTTCCTTGTCTTCGCTGTCTCTCTATCTCTCTTTCTCTCACACTCCATTCTCTCGTCCTCTCTCGTGATTCCTTAATGTCGCCATCTTCATTATGCACTTTGCTTCCTTTTCGCTCCCACTCCTCACAAGCAAAGTACATTATTTAATCGTCAAATTCCTTCTTCTTTTCTTGATTCTTTATAAATTTCATCCCATCATGAAGTCTGAGACAGAAGAATGATGTGATGGAATGGTGGCAGATCGTTCAAACGGTCTATCAAGGACGAAAATATCAACAATTTTCTCTTTCAATTGATGATCGTAGAATTCAAAGCCCAAATCACATAGCGTTAACAAAAGGCGTATAGGAAGTAAAATAAACATACGAGACGACAAACCTGATCCTCCTGCACTGTGAAAATGAATGGAAATTTTGGGGCAGAAGTCGCAGATTCTGTCGATTCCATCTTATTATCGGCGTTGTTTTCATGTTGTCCAGTGTCATTCTCATTGCGTTGGTCCTCCATGGTCAAGCTAAAGACAGAAATCCATTTGTGCACATTCTCAAGTGATTCGAATCAATCTTACGTTGCTGTCACGATGATTTTGCTACTTTTTTCTTCGATTTGGTGAACTTGCGCTACCTTGGAGTTCTTGTCCCGTTTCTTCTAAGATGCCGAGACTATTCTTCCGTCCCAGTTGCTACCCGGCAACCTCGCTTAGCTAAATGAAGGAATGAACAAGGACAGAAAAAAATGAAATATGCCGCTAAATAAATTTTTTTCACAATATGCAACTTTATAGGAGGACTCGACCCACTGAATTTTAAATACATTGCATCTGCTCCTTAAAACGGTCTATGCGATAAAGAAATTGAATAAAGGATTTGGTACCTCCGGCGCAACAAATCCAGCGTTGCTCGGATGCGAGAAGAGAAGCCAGGAGACGCCTCGATTAGAGGAAACCGAGCTCATTCAACGAAGAGGGAAAGAGGACACTCAAGGAGGGGAAGAAGGACTACACCTGCAATCACTAATATCCAACCGAAAATTATATTTTGATCGAGAGCAGACAAGAGAGCGCGAACACATTGAAGAGAAGATTAATGTGAGTAGATGAGAAATACCATCATCAAACTATTCTGTCTTCTTTTCAGTTTCATTCACATACTTCTCTCTCTCTCTCTCTCTCTCTCTCTCTCTCTCTCTATCGCTCTCTTTTTCTCTCCCATGGTCTCAGTTTCTTTCTATCTCTCTCCGTCTCTCTCTATCTCTTTTGTTCCCACAATCGGACTGTGAACTGTCCCATCAATTTGCCGCTCACATCATTCAATGGTCACGCAAGAAATCGAATGAAACGTTGTCGAGGAGAATTCCAAATTAACCTGGAAAAATGAACGAACGTCAAGGAAGAAAAATAAATACCAAAATAAAATGAGTTTCGCTATCCAGGAGACAAAAAGAGTTGTATTAACGTTGTAAAGCAATAGAGAAGCGAGTGAAGTAAGTAAGAGGATTAAGAGAGGGAGGATGAAGAGAACCAGACCAAGAGCGAGTGAGAGGTTAAGAGAGAAAAAGAGGGAAAGCGAGAGAGAGAGAGAGAAAGATAGAGAGATAACTTGTATTTGCATACAAATGCATCGGGAAATCGGATGGTTTTCTGAACTTGCACTGCCCGGCACTGTTCGAGAATTAAGCTCACGCTCTTTGAGAGCGACTGAAAAAGAAGATATCAATGTTTAAAACTTGCCAGAGTAAGAAATTGTAGCTGACAAACTAAGGATGAATATTTGATATGGAGATGAGCGAAGTCTCGATAAGAACATCTTCGGTGCTCGTAAACGAAGATGTTTGTATGAAGGTACAAAAGAGTGGACAGGGGTTGCTTCTCTCTCTCTCTCTCTCTCCCTCTACCTCTCCTTCTCTTTCTACCTATCTCCTCCTATGTTAAAGAAAGAAAGAGACATGTCTTTCTTTCCATCTCTATTACTCCCTCTTCCTCTCTCTCTCCCTCTCCCTCTCTCTCAGTCTCTCTCTCTCTCTCTCTCTCTCTCTCTCTCTTTTCCATCCATTTTCCCTTACAATTTGAACACTTTGATTACGTCTGCGTCTATTTGCCAAGAGCACCCAAATACGGCACGACGACCAACTGCGAGCCAGTGGCACTTGACATGAGAGCATCAGCGAACTGGGGTGAGGGATGGAAATTGCGAGAAAGAGATTCATGGTCAGTAAGAGAATGAGGAAGAGGGAGAGCGAGAGAGAGAGAGAGGGAAAGAGAGAGAGAGAGAGAGAGAAGTTGAGGGTGCAAGAGGGAACGAAAGCGAGCTACAGAAATGGAGAAAGAAGGAGCGGGAGAGAAAGCTGGCCGAGAGCATGAGAGAACATGAGAGATATCACATCATCTTGAAAGAGCAGACAGTGGAAAGCGGTGTGATTAGTCAACTATAAATCACGACTGATATTAGTGGGGAAAGAGATCAGGTGAGTGGGATGGTGAGAGAAAGAGAGAAAGAAAGATGTCGCTGCTTCTTCTTCAGCCGTTCTCACCTTATTCGCATTTAAAGGTTCTCTTTACACTAGTATTTCTTTGTCTCACAGTACTACCGCACGGCTTGGCAATTTTCAATCTCTTTTTCCTTCTAATTTCTACTTCTCTCTCTGCCTATTTTCATTTACTCTCTCTTTTATACCTCCGAGTTCAGTACCTTGTCGACCATAACGACAACTGCAAGCAGTGCGAAGACCAAAGAAATCACGCTAAAAACGGTTAAATTTTGCAGCAAAGAATGCAGATGCTCTAGATCAAACAAGCAAGATATGTGAACTGGATGCAAAAGATCGTACATTTCGCAATAAAGAGTGGAAGAAAAGAGAGTTATAACGGAGGGGCGGACGGATAAGCCAACCACCCTCACCGGAAAGCCATCGCTATGAGATTAGCCTTAATTCTGCAGTTAAATTTGGCATGGCCGGTTAGGGAAGAGATTGGGATGTTGGAATTCAGGCCATTTGTGATGGTCAGGCAACAAATATCAGCAAGCTGGCATGTAAATTTTTTGATATTAAATTGTAAGCAGATTTTTGCGAGCCTTAACGGGAGGGTAAATAAGAAGGAATTCGTGAGCAGTGTATGGCGAAACCAGAGAAGAACTTTGGCTGAACGGGCCGAGTAATGACATCAGACGAAGAGGTGGGCGAATTTGGTGAATTGTCTTTGGCCCCGCCGCACGAACTCGATTACCTCTCATTTGGAGTTCTAAATATAAAAGAAGATTAGCGAGAAGTTAAGAGGAACCGAAGAGGAAAGAAAGGGGCGCAACGAGAACGAAAAGAGAGAGAGAGAGAGACAGAGACAGAGAGAGACAGAGAGAGTTATAGAATGGAATACGATGTTAACAACATGTTTTGCACGCTTAAATTTTTTTTACGTAATTGTTAGCCTCCATGGCCTTCTGGCATATCACAAGTGATGTACATATAATAACGTCTCCACTTGAAAAGAGTGGGATCAGCGTGGACAGAAAGAAAGCGATGAAGTGAAAGAAATGAAAACGACAACGAAGAATGGCGATATTTGCAGGCATTCCTTCCATCTATGGCCAAGCTGCTCTTCCTCAAGAACTTTTGTAATATCTCGACTTTCATTTCCATGACTCACTTCGTTCTTCTTTGATTCATCACTTCATTCTATCACACCAATCAATTGAAGAGCGCAAATAAAATGCTTGAAATGCGTCGAAAATCGAAGAGAACAAACCGATGAAAGTTAATCAGTCGATCACTGAAAAGATATTTCATATGAACGTAGATTCCTCGTTATCTCTCCTTCTCTATACTATCTGATCTCTCGATGTATCTCCTGTTCTGCGCCTCTCCTTGTCACTTTCTCTCTCTCTACCTCCCTGTCTCTCTCTCTCTCACTGTTCATCCCCAGCGGGTCGCAATTACAGTTTGAATTTTAAGGCAACTGATTCGACAACCTTTCACATGCAAATGAGGCGCTATTTATTTTCTATAAGCAGGTTACCGATATGTTCACTTTCGGCAAAATAGTGAATTTCTTATTCTCGCTCAATTAACGGTCACGGAGACACGGATCCTGTAGAATTAGCACTTCACTGAGATTCACACCTCTGTCGATGATCGGCATCTAACTTGCTTGCGATGGAAGAATCATTTAGAAGTTAAACTTCAACGGGCACAGCACCTTCTACATATTCCTCACAGTTTTTTTTAATTCTGATAATCTATTATTGAATTTTATTCATACATCTTCCTTGTATTAATCAGGCAATTCCGAATGGCGACTGCAATGCTGACTTACGAGTGCTCACTCATCGCTGAGGTCATTCTTAACCAGAAGAAGGTCAGCTCATACTATTTGTTCATTCATGCGATATAAAAGCTCATTTTGTGAATTATACTCTCTAATTAATAAGAAAAAATATGTTAAACACATTAACAAGGATATCAAGAGCTGCAGGTGAAGGAGGGACTCAAGCGGCTGTATGGTCTTCCTTTCTCAGCGAAGATTCTCTTCGAGACCGGCATGAAGAATGTTCGTTTGTATTCTTTAACACAGAGAGAGAGACAGACAGACAGAGAGAGAGAAAAGAAAGAGAGACAGAAAGATAATGAATTCTGATGTTGAGATGGTGATCGGTCTTCTGCAAGCGGACCTGTCTGAATCGGAGACTCGGCTGGCCGCCCGCATCTACTCGGAATGGCATTCCTCTGAACTCGTCGATCTTCCCCTCTCCGTCGTTCTTCCCGTGGAGAAGCAGCAGATTCTCTCTCGCAAGCGACGTCACGCTGATTCAGATGAGGTCTCATAACGAATCTCACGTCATCAATAAGAAAATAAATATATAAAAAAGCCTGTTTTTTAGCTGCCCGACTCAACAAAAGCCGTGCCAGAGGCGTCCTCGAATGGCAGTCGTCAGAGCCCCGATCAAGAAGGTGATTTCTTTGTTAACCACTGACTACACGTTTTGAGATATGCAATTTAAAGTCGTTGGAAAAATGAAAGTACACAAGATTCTTTGGCAGGCAAGCCTGAGAAGAAGAGATCGCGTAAATCTTCGGGAGAGAGTGAGAAGGCCAAGTCGGGCAAGAAACCAGCCACTCTCATGGCCGCTGCCCGCCGCCAGTGCATCGCCCGCTCTCGATTCTTCGCCAAGAAACGCTAAGGCGTTCTATTTACTTTCTTAATTATATTATGTTATTCATACTTTTGCTTAACTCTAATATTAATGTGTTACAATTTTAACATATTTTAGTAATCTTATTAACTAATGGTTATTTCTCTTACATTAATTTAAGAGTTTTAAGAAGTGCATAACATTTTTCGCTGTTACGTAAAGCGTGTATTAATCGTGCATAATAAACTGAGCGAGTGAATAAACGCTTGACATTTGCCTATGTTCCGCAGTTACCAATATTTAAGAGAGAGACAGAGAGGCAGGGAGGGAGAGAGAGAGACAGAGAGGCAGAGCGGGAGAGAGATAGAGATGAAGCAAACAGAAGCTTTCTTCTCCATTCGTCGCTTCAAGATGCAAGAACAACATAATTTTACCGTTTGTATTTATGCAAAAAGGACGTTCAACTTTCGCCTTGCATATTCCATTGCCCACCACTGCTTAAAAGACAGCGGATCCTCACTTCAGTCCCATTCCATTTCTTCGCCTTGGCTGGGTCGACTCTGGTCGACTTTCCAGCGGCATTCGGTGGCGTTCCTTTTTACTCGTGAGAAAGGTGATGTTTCATCCCAGAAAGAATGTCTCACTTTATTTATTTAAGGCTGTCACAATCTTTCTTCTGACCCCTTACTCTCCCTCTCAGTCTCTCTCTCTCTCACTCTCTCTCTCTCTCTCTCTCTCTCTCTCTCTCTCTCTCTTCATTTCTTCTCCTTTCTCTCACCTTCGCACAATCTTCAGGATGTCTCTCGTCTGCCTTTCTCTTCTACTCTTCGCACTCTCTCAGAGGGTAGAAGGAATCGAATGCCTCTACGCGCCGGATTCAAGCAACAAGGCTGCGAATTGCTCGTCATGTTACCGTATCCAACACATGTCAGATGTCTTTCTCATTAAAATAATTCGATGTGAGCGAAGTGCTTTGTAATAAATATATAATAAAGGAGAGAATATAGATTAAAATTTTAAAGCAACGAATAACGATTTGTTTATTGAGGGTTGTGGATGTAAACCACACAGCAATCAACGCGCAGTTCGTGAAGTCGGGCTGCTCCGATGAGTTCCACGGCGGTCCGGGAATTCTCGGTTAGCAATCGAAAAATAAGAGTCCATTTAGAATAAGAATATAAGTATACAAAAATAAGTGAATTGTAAGTTGCAGAGTGGTCCTGTAACAATCTCCTCACGAAAAAGGGAAGCGACCAGCTGAGGTTATTATTCAAAGAAATGAGAACAATAAAAGTTCAATTTCAAGTTTCACAGAATCTTTCGCGACCCGGACACGGATGACAACCGCGGATTGTTCTTGAAGCGATGCTGTTATTCCGACAATTGCAACACTCCCTTCACTTTCCCACACTTTCGTCTTTACGTCGTAAGTATTACGAGAGCAGTTCGATTCCAGAATAGAAAAGAATAAAATGTACTTGATAGAAATAAGAAAGAGGTGAATCTTCTTGCAGAAGAAGCCAAAGGTTGAGCGCTCCGACCAAATTCCGGCCTTCTTCATGATCGTCTTACTGATCGGAGCCTCTCTGATCCGGCCCGTGTACCTTCTCTACTTCTCCGCTGACGAAAGGGAGCGCAAGAAGTAAGCACGCCAATCAACATTCCATAAATTTCATCCTTTACTTCAGCATCAAGAAACAAGCCAAAAAGGAGCACAGCGCGGATGGTCAAATGCAGATAAGGGCGATTCCAATGCCTGTCGAGGTTTCGTCTGATCTGAGCAAATGAGATCTAATGTTTATGCAAATTTTAAAAGTAATATCTGAATATTCCTCAGGCGAAGGCACTTACTGGAATCCTCAGAATCGAAGAGTTGCTTGAAGTTGGTTAATTGTTTCGTCATTTCTATCGGAAGTACATGTCGAATATATTGCATCTTCTATTAGAATGAATTAAATGATCAGAGATGACGTGTTGCAGACGATGGTGGAGCTGGGAGAGCTGATTGAGGATCAAGAGAAGAATGGCGGTCGCGTCGTCGGCGGAGGGAAACTCAAGTACAGCGGCTACCGCAGGGGCAAGACGGGCAAGGAAGACAAGGATGGCAAGACTGCCAGTGTATCGGGAGCTAACGTAGCAGTCTCAGTGAACAAGTGAAGCAGCGACGAGATTGAGGAGGCGAAGGGAACGGCGGATCAAGACAAGGCAACCAAGGGGAGAGAGGAGAAGCCAGCTGATCAGAACAAGGGAATTGGAGAAGCGGAGAAGAAGGAAGAGGAGAAGGGAGGAAGTAAGAAGAAGGAGAAGCGAGTGAAGATTGGAGCAGAGGATAACACACAAGAAAAAATACAATTGAATTTCCGAATTTGCAATACACCTTGGGTGAATACCATTCAAAATAATAGATGTTGGCAGAAATTTAGTTATGAAGCACTAGTATTTTGCAATGGTGAAAACCGCAATGGATAATACCATTAACTGAGCCCTATCTCAAGTGAGTCAGAAAGTACTCCTTGGCGCAGTTCCATCTTGCGCGTTTTCAGCCACAAGCGCCAAGTGAGCATATTTATTCCAGCAATCACTGGTAAAACTACCCGAGATGAAATATGCTAGTGAATATTTCCTCAGAACATTTTTATGACAATTCTTTTGGAACAGCGAAGTGGGGAAAAGAGTTGCCAAATACAGCAAGTCAATCGGACTGATTTGAAATGTAAAAACAAACAAGTACAATAACCCAATATAGTAATAACAATATACGCTTTGCCGCCTTTGATTGAGGACCCTCGTTCTCTTGATCCGCTCTAGTGGCATCAGATGCATTAGCAGTCGCAGCAGACGCAGCGGCCAAGTCATTCGCCCACTCACTCGTCAACTCGTCCGCGTGCTCCTTGGCGTACTCGAAAAGAAGAAAGGAGACAGCCATGCCGACGTTCTCTTCCGCCACGGCAATCAGCGCTGTCACTAACTGTAAACTGTCACTAACTGCTATTCAATAACTGGCAGATTCAACCATGGGCGCCGCCCATATATATATATATCATCTGGATAATTTCGGCAGCACTAGAATCACTAGAGCGGGTAGTGTGGTGGTAGTGGCTTGGGTGCTGGGTGCGTAGGGTGGTAGTTCGGGTCCAGGTGGGAGAAAAATTCTCAATACGACGGCGCCAGCTTCAACACGACTCTGCATATCAGGCTAGCCAGCTCTTCAACTTTTGCAGTTTTTATTCTCATTTTAAACACGGTTTGAACTGATTTATAGCGAAAATGGCAAATAAAAGCTGCAAAAGCCGATTTACTGGCTAGTTTGTGAGTCGTGTTCGAGGTACTGGATCGCAGAGAGAGAGAGAGAGAGAGAGAGAGAGAGTGTGTGTGTGCGTGTGAGAGAGAGAAAGAAGCGAGGCAAATCGACCCGTGAAACGACAGGGAAGGGAGTAGGTGGGGGCTGCCAGCGCGAGCTGAGAAATACCATTCCGGCAGGTGTAATTCACGCCGAGCCGAGTTTTTATGGTATTTGACCAGTGGATCTGATCCAATAGTTTGAAGTGCTCATTTTTAAAATATATACTCTTAGGTGCTGCGACGATCGTATTTACCATCGCATTGACTACTAATCGTAATGGTATTTTTTCTTGTGTGAAGACTGAGCAAACCACGTCCATCGAGTCGTCGGACTTTGTCAGTGGGGATCATTCAGGATTATCAATTGACTGCTTCTCTCATGGTCAGACAGGAGAGAGTGGAAGCCATTAAAGGATCCCTATGCTCCTGCTCCGGCTGCGACAAAGAAGAAGTCCCAGCGGAGTAATCGAAGTGGTTCCGAGGAGGATGACTCGCGGAAGATTCGAGAGATGGACATCCAGGAAATTCATCACGTCAAGAAAGATCACGTTACTGTTCTTTTCCATTTCAATCAATCCATCGATTCATAATTCTGTTATCTCGTTCAGAGAGTCGACATTCGCGGAAGACTGTGGAAGACTGCCCGAGTTGGTCACCAGACGCCAGAGGCACTCCGTAAACGCCCCTCAGTCTTCGAGCCGCTCCTTCTACGCCTCATCGAGCACGGGCCATACATCTTCCCTTTCAAGGAACTTTTCAAGGAGCTCATGGAACTTTTTGACAAGGTTCATTCCTCGATTTATTGTCTAATGGAAGAGTGAAAGATAGTGATCCTAACTGATTGAGGCCAAAGACGCCTTCTCGGACGACCGCCACCTCGTCCGCCTCCAGTCCCCTGTCTTCGTCGTCGGCGACCTCCGCGGCCAGTCAGTCCATTACTCCTTTCATTTTTGAACCTATGTACATACAAATGTTACTTTACTATCGGCGATCGCCCTCCTTTATGAGATAGTTAATGGTATAATCTTGCAGATATCCGGATTTGATGCGAGTCCTCCAGCTGGGAGGGTGGCCGCCAAAGTCGACGTTCCTCTTCCTTGGCGGAATTCTAGAGGAGTCTGCGCCCGGCAGCCTCGAATGCCTGGCTCTGATCTCCGCTCTCAAGGCGCGTCTGAGACGAAGAAAAGTTGACGGCCGAGACTTGGATGACAGAAATGTTGCAGATCGCAGCCCCTGACAAGATCTTCGTGATCCGTGGAGTTGCCGAGGCTCTGCCTTTCACCCCCGATCGCTTCGACACCAAGTCGGCCGAGGTCACATTCCGTTTTTTCATCTAGAAAACGAAGTCAATGGAAAATAGCCTTGTCATAATAGAAAATATGTTGTAATCTTACAATAAAGTATTAATTAATCAGTCAAAAAGTGATTGTAATATAATGAAAGTAGTTTCATAAAGTGCAGGCCATTGGCGGGACGATGACTCGGCTCTGCGAGCATCTGCCCGTGGCAGCTCTCATCGACAAGTCCATCCTCTGCGTCCACAGCGGAATCGCTCCGCAGGTTTGTCTCTTCTCTTTCTTCCTATCGCAGTACTTCTCTTCCAGCTCCGCAGCACTGACCACCTCCCTGAAGTCGTGCGTCCTTGTGCCTTCGAAGCTCAGCTTCTCCGACCCCGCCGACTCCGTCCGCATGTACCGATCCAAGGCCGGTCAGTTCTGAGGGAGAACAGTGGTCGAGGAGGGGACTCTCTTGTATTGTTCAGCCCCTGATATTGGGGATCTGTACGGGGCGCAGGCCGTGAAGAGAGTCTGCCGACAACTCAAGGTCGACTTTATCATTCGCGGTCAGTTTTCCTGCTTTCTCGGAATTCATAATGCTAAGTAAAGTTAGGCTGATTGATAGAATCAACTGATTTCTCTCCAGGTCGTTCCCTTCTGAAGGATGGCGCGGCTGCCTTCTTCGACAGCCAGCTCATCTCGTTGTGGACGGCCCCGGGTTATTCGGAGGCCAAGTACAGCGGTGCTGTGCTGGAGGCTAGAGAAGAACTTATTATTATAATACTATTGGATATATGTATATTTATTAAAAATATAAAATTATGATGTTTAGATAAAGAAAGAGGGCATCACGTGCCACTTCATCCCGGCCATGTCCAAGGATGAAGAGGACAGAATTGCCACGGCGGCAGAATTGGAGAAGCCGAACAAAGTTTGTTCACTTTCTGTTTCGTATTGCAACGCAATCTACTTTAGCCAGCACTCAAGACGAAGAAAAAGAAGAGCGCGAGAAGAAAGGCGACTCCCAAGGCAGCAGACGAAGACTCCAAGCTGTTAGTGGACAAAGAAGCAAAGGAATGTAAAAGAAGAGAGTTCTTCAGGCTGGACGACTTCACAGCTAATTCTGGAAAGACAAGTGCGGCCGACGTGTACAAGACGGACAGCGACCTCGACGCCGATTCAGTACTAAACTTTTCAATCAACCTGCATAGTCCATGGCTGTAAAAGCAAGATTTACATAAATCAATAAATAGACAGTGGTAACTGCGAACAATTTCTTGCAGAAAGTGGTGACGGAGACGGAGGAGAAGACAGCTGAAGAGGTGACGGAGAAGGCTTCCATGGAAGTGGAAAAGAGCGATAAGTCCGAGAAGAAGACACAGCTCTTCTCGGTCATAAGGACGAGGACCCCCCGCGTATGCTGCCGCTTCTCATGTCATTCTAGTCATTCCAATCTTGTTGCAGTTCAACGAGTTCGCCTTCAACAAGGAGGCTACTGCCACTGGAAGAGAGCTCAAGAGTAAGACAGAGCTGAAGAGTAAGACAGAGCTGAAGAGCGTCAAGACTGAGCTCCAGAGTGTCCAGAGTAGCCGGAAGAAGTCGGAGCATTGAGGGATGAGAGGAGAGGCGGGAGCGCTGTCTGCATCGCTCCCTATTTTACCCTTTTGGGTATTTATATTTTTAAATAAACTGTTTGTTTGAGTTAATCAAGTGTCTGGCATCAATATGAAGTCAGATTGTAGTGTGCGTTAAAAATTGTCGATCTTTTTGAGACCACTGAAAGAACTTGAAAAACTAAAAAGTTATTTGAAACTACGATGTTGTTTGAAAGTGAGAGTCTTCTAGTTTTTTTCTCTTCTCTCAATCCATCTCTCTCTTCGAGCGGATGCCCTTCTTCAGGGCGGCTTGGCTATCCTCTCTTGTTCTAGTGTGTGAGAATGATCAATTCACTGGTGTCTGCTGTTTGATCTAGAACAACAAGATCAGGTTAATTCTATTGGCGAAATCCGATGATAAAAAATTACGATCTGAAAAAGATATGTCGGGCGAATGCCCCCTTCAGGTTCGGGCACTCCTCGAATCCATAAGCGTGATCCCTCGGCTAGTCCGGCATATCCTCCCTCAGGCTCATCTCTCCCTCTATCTCTCGCTCTCTGTCTGCCTCTCTCTGGTTCTGCTCGACAGATGACCTTGCAAGTGTCGTCTTCTCCTCTCCCTTCGGGGCACGGCCAGGCACCATCGCTGCGCAGTCCGAGCGGCTCACGTAACTTTCGTGTGCATCGAGAGAAAGATCTGGGCAGAGCGAGAGAGAGCGAGAGTGCGAGTGATGAGAGAGAGAGAGAGAGAGAGAGAGAGAGAGAGAGAGAGAGAGAGAGCCTACCTGTTGTTCTCTTCTATTCTCTCCCCCCACCCCTCCTCTTTCTTGCTAACCATACCTGTGCTCTGCGTAATTCGATGGGATTGAGAGAGAGAGAGAAAGAGAGCGAGAGAGAGAGGGGGGGGAGAGAGAAAGAGAGAGGGAGAGAGAGCTGATGTTGCTATCGCGTATCGAGGGAGAGAGAGAGACAGAGACAGAGAGGAGGGGTGAGATGAAAAGGAGGAAACTGTGAGAAACAGAGACGAAAAGAGCCTACTTCAATGGAAAATCGTGCAATGTCGCATTTAAGAGCCTATCAAATTTGAATGTCAACCAAATCGCAACAGATCAAAGGAATTGAGAACGTTTTCGCCTTTTCTTACTTCGGCACAGAAGATTCGATGTTTTGACCAGCAGATGAATGCATCAGCAAACCTTTATTCAGTCAGTGCATCCTAATTGAAATTAACCTCAGGGAACTTAGTGAAGGAGTTCATGACAACTACTAGTCCAACTAACAGGAGGAATAAAAGTACAAAAGCTCAACGACTATCCAGACAGAAATGCAATAAAGAATCGTTCTAACCAGACAAGACTGAAATGCGCAAATTACAGGAATTCTAAAAATGAAGTAGAGAAAACATTTATGAAAGAATGGAAATGAAGTGAACGGGAGAGACCGTAACAGATATGATTTTGGTTTCTGAAAGAGGAGGAATGAAGGCAATTCGCTTAGATGAGATGATATTCGGAAGGAATAAAATACAACATCTCCAGAATGTTTCGAGATAAATCTATTAGCTCGTCTTTCCAATATTATTGCACTCCGAAAAGGCGAATATTTATGTAATTAAATAATTGGTATGCCCAGCAGATTACGGGGATGAACCTTGGAATGGCATGTTGCAATAAACTACTCTGGATCAACAAAATATTAGTCATACACCTCGTTCTCGACTACGAAAAACTTGTAATAATAAAAAAGAACAGAGATTACATTAGACAGACAACGCCCGTCGTATGTACAAAATGATATCGAAAGTGGAAAGAGAATGGGAAGAAAATGCAAATGAAGTACGTTGAATGATGTCATAGCGTCTGAAAGGCATAGACAGGAAGATAAAGCACATGACTTTTGATCTCGGGATGACGAAATGAGAGGAGGGAGCAGAAGAGACATTCGGGGAGAGGCACAAGGCCAGAGGAGAGTACTCGTCAGAGGGCAGAGAAGCAGGCAGAAAAACGATGCTTACTAAAGAAGCGCTCGAACCATCACTTGCGTTATTAATTAATATATAATAGCTAGAAAGAAGCCTCGGAGAGTAATGAGAACACGTAAGAACTGTCCAATAGAACTTCGAGACAACTTACAAACGGAGCATACTGTAGCACAGTGGGGAAAAGAGTTGATCTACTCGAGAGAAAAGAGTTCCCGGTAGAGAGCGGGGAGACCTTCGTCAGCACCAGGGATCTCCACTCTGAGATGAGTGAGCAACTCGTTGTGCAAGGCAGCCACGTCGTCCATACGTTGTGCCACGTCGAAGAGAGTGGTATGAGTAGAAGGAGAAGAGGCAGAGGGAGGCAAGGGGCGAGGAGAGTGCAGGAGAGAGTGGAAGTACGGGGCGTACGGTCCGCGGTACGCGTGGAACTGCAAGCAATGCAATTACTAAGAATATCTTGACTGATTACTGAACAAACACATACAAGTTTAATCATCAAATAATAAAAAGAGAGACAAACCTTCTCGAGCAGGAAGGAGCATGCCAGCATGGCCGTCTCTCTGACAGACAGTCGAAGCCGGTGCACTTCTTGGATTGACAGCAACGCCTCAACAATTTATATTACTCTATGCTGTTATCGTAATATGTAGAGGAACAATAATCGAGACGGTAGAAATATCAAAACTATTTGAAAGCCAAGAATGGTGCGGAAAGATACCCTCTCAAGGACACTCCGCTCAAGCAAGGCGCACTTGTCATGAGTGATCTGATTCATGTTGAGAGAGAGCCGGCCGAGCTGGACAGTCTCCGATGACTCGTCGAAGGAGTCGGCGCAGCACAGCATAGCCAGCTGGAAGGCCGACGCCTTCAGCATCGCGATCTGATCTTGCTGCGACACGTCCCGGAATGGCCGGACCTGCACACAAGGCAATTCACTCATTCATCTCACTCATGCTACAGAGTTACTCGAGAATACTGCACTTAGAAGACCGAACCATCTTGGCGAATTCGATGGTAGTCTGCACGAGAGAAGTGAACTCGGCTGCCAGTGTCGCCCACACTTGAAGGCGATCCTAAATGCAACTCTTCTGTATTCTTTTATTATCCTCTACAAACTCCGTTATCATAGACAAAATCTCCTCTTCATTCAAACAGATGCATTCTACCGTATGCTTTGCCAGAGCTGTTTGAACAAGAGTCAGTTGGGTTGCATTCTTAATGGAGACAGGCTCTTACTTGAGTATGCTCTCTCACTTTTCTCTCCCTCTATGTCTAAATCCCTCGCTTGTTCACTTTCTGTCTCATATTACTCGTACTCTTTCTTTCAGTCTCTCTCTGTCTCCCTCTCTCTCTCCTGCTTCCCACCCAATCACACTTGGTTCCCGCGAGCCATTGCGCAACAACCGAAAACGCGTCAGGCTCGAGCTAAGCAACATGCGGCGGATACAGAGTGGGAAGAGAATAAATAGAGAGAGAGAGAGAGAGAGAGATAAAGAGAGCAAGAGAGAGACAGAGACAAAGGAGGGAACCAATGAGACACAGAAAGAAGAGACTGGGTAATCTAATGGCAACGATGATTCCCTGGTTGCATGGCTCCCTCGGTATGCTGGTCTTCGAAATAGCCCTGTTTCTTCAAAGAGATGCTGACCATGCCAGTGAACAGGTCGATGTCGTAGGAGAGGGCGGATTCCCTCTTGCGGAGTGGATTGAAGGTCGTCGTGAAACAGTGCTCGATCTCGGCTGCGAAGTGAGCGTCATCTGAGCTGGGCATCTGAAGGGGCACATTCATTTCAACTCATCTCTCTCTCTCTCTAACCTGAGGTGACGGGAATGCGCCATCCCCAGGGACAGCGCCAGGCACAGGGGCGACGACGCCGCCCATCTCGTACCCTCCGCCATGATGGTGGTGTGTGGGATGGTGCGATGAGTGAGGGGGGACAAGGCCGGCGGCGGCAGTGGGTGCATACTGGACGGCCCCCGAGGCATGGGCCGGCTGGGAGTAGGGAGGGGGAGGGTAGCCGGCGGGGCCTCCTCCGCCCCCTCCGTTGCTGTACATGCCATGCGTTGCCGTGGACACTTCGAAGGTACTCGCTGCAAGTATACAATCAAATCAACCACTCGCCATTTCTTCCATTCGCCTTCTCTCTCTCCCCGCTAATCATCATGCTCCTCATTAAATAGAAGAGAGCTGGGCTTTAGAAAATAGAAGTAGCAGTTTAACTACTTTGTCGCAAACGCAATCCCAGGTTGATAGACAAGGAATCCACATTAAGAGGAAAAGAGCGAAGAAAAAAACAAGGCGGCATCGTCAAAATAAGGCTATGAAGGCAAGAAAAGAGAAAGATAGAAAGAGAGGTAATGATAGAGAGAGAGAGAGAGAGAGAGAGAGAAGAATACTGACGATCAACAAAGGAAGAAGAGTGAGGGACGTCGACGGGAGAGAGATAGGCGATAGGCGAGTGTTCTCCGTAGCCGTAGGGCAGTCCTCCCTGCTCGGCCAGCTGCTTGTGCATCCGCACCTGAAGAATCCCCACAGTCACGACACCTATTTTACCAGTAAAAAACCCCATTAAAATATAGTATAATAACAGTAAATAAACCTCCCACAGTTACTCTCTTGACTTTTCACGTTGCCGTCAGAACAGAGAAAATAGTCAAAAAGAGTGGGGAAAAGTTCATATGGAATACAAAATGCCCACAGCGGCTGACATGTGAAAATGATTGATTGCACTAGGAACTGTATAGCAAAAACTGAGACGTTGCCAATTTAGAGGATAAAAAGAAGAGAGAGAGAGAGAGAGAGAGAGAGAGAGAGAGAGAGAATACAGCTTGGGATCGAGAAAGAGTATGAGAGATGCAAAAAGGCAATTATAATAACTTAAGTTTGAAGGAAGAAAAAAAGATTGAATATATACATACATGCAACGATGGAAAAGGATAGAC
>CALZFC010000089.1:95000-110570 GCA_945643635.1 Allodiplogaster sudhausi
AGAGAGAGGGATAGAGAAGAGAAGAAAGAGAGAGAGAGAGAGAGGGATAGAGAAGAGAGAGAGAGAGAGAGAGAGAGAGAGAGAGAGAGAGATGGAGGAGGAGACAGGGGAGGCAGAGGCGGCAGAACAAGAGATCTGGAAGAGGGAAGAAAACGAATCGGCAGTCGGAAACGACAAAAAAATGCCGACTGGAAAAAGACGAAGGAAAAGAAAGATGATCACGGAAAAACTTTTTCAAGGAACGAAAATAAAAATGATAAAAAGAAGGAAGGAGGAAAATAGTTAGTTTTCATGCATAAAACAATAATTTGTGTTCTTCTACAAGCTTCCTTTCTCAACCTCCTCTCTCTCTCTCTCCACTTCTCCACCATTCCACAAGACTCAAGGCCGCTGCCTCGCAATGATTTTGCACTTTCAACTTCGATAGTACTCGACAAAGGAATGAAGTTTGCACTAGCTGAGTGGTAGAAGGCACGGCTCGTCTAGAAAAAGGAAGAGCAGACGGAAGAGGAGGATTTCAAGGAAAGAGAAAGAGACGAAGAGAGAATGAAACCAAGAATAAGAGATGAAATCGCACTTGTGGCCAACACTACTGATCTCTAACAGAGATATGAAGGAAAACCCACGCAATTCGCACTTTTGACATTGGGTTTAGGGGAGTTTAAGGAAACTTAAAGGAAAGTACATTTAAGATGGACAGGACCTTATGAAGAGAAGAAATAGGAAAGCAAATACTAGCCTTGCATCCCTCGCAAGTGATGACTCCGTAGTGGACGCCGGAAGACTTGTCCCCGCACACCTTGCATGGAATCACCTCGATTTGAGCTGAAAGCAACTACATCACACATCAGATTCTTAAGAATGAGCTAAAGCAAAAAAAAAACCTCGCTACGACTTTGTCTACTGGCGGCTTTGTTGTATTGATCCTTATATTTGTTTTAACACCATTGGTCTTATTGATACAACTCTAAGAGAAAAGCAGAATGAATGTATCCAATGAAAACACCACTTCTATCAAGAAATAATTTGAATTTATTTCATTCGGGCATCAAGATTTGAAGGTGGAAGGCGGTGAAAAAGGCGCTTAAGCGTAATCTTTGTGCATGGAAAAGCGGGAGTGCGTGGTGGTGATTAGTGAAAGCGGTATTTCAATCCCTTATGGAATTTCGTGCATCGAAAACAGAAACGTACGCTCGAGTTGCTGTTCCCCTGCTTCTGATCCTGTGGCCGAGTCCTGTCCATCCGGTGTCTGATTCTCTTGCGCCTTTGGAGAGGATGCTGAAGCAGAAGCCGTGGATGAAGTGGATGAGGCGGGAGAGATGAAGTCCTCGTGCTGAAGCAGCTCATGCTTGATGGTGTGCACGTCAAGAGGGAGATGCTGTGCGATGGAAGAACGGAGCTGAGCGGGGACGGATCCTGCCTGGATTTGTCCTCCGATTCCAGTCTGGTTCAGTCCTTCGGGTCCAGCCTGGATGTGCCCAGAGCCCGAGTGATCAGCCGCCGCGTCTCCTCCTCCTTGGTCTGGACTCGACATCCTCCGACTCCTCTCTGGGTCACCTCCTCGTCGACCTCGGACTCTGGGTCAGCGTGTCCGACGACCTCGGAAGAAACTCTCCGCTCTCCTGTTCAGGTGGCAGAGCGAGAGAGAGTGTGTGCCAGGCAGAGAGACGCAGGCAGAAGAAGGTCGCCGCTTGTGCTGCCGCTGCTTTTGCTCTTCGCAATGGCCTGGGCCGCAGCACCGGGAGAGAGCAAAAAAGTGGAGCAGGCAAGAGAGTGGGAGGATAAGAAGAAAGAAGCAAGCGGAAAGCGCGGGAGAGGAGAGAATGGCAGAGAGAGAAAGAGAGCGAGAGATAGGGAGAGAGAGAGAAAGAGAGAGAGAAAGGAAGAGGGCGCGAGTCCACCAGCGATGGCATGGCAAACCGTGTGTTTGTGCGCACATTGCTTCTCTGGCCGCTCTCCACTGATCGCAGTGATCTATCATCTCACATCTACTCTCTCGCTCTCGCGCTCTCGCGCTCTCACACACTCTCTCCACGCGAGCCAGCAGGAGGTGTTCTTTATGGCAGCAGCAGAGAACAGACGAGAATACAGCACTGAAATGGCGAAGAAGCAGAGAAGCCAGACAGAGTGAGGACATATTATGACGAGAAGGGAGAACGCGGCAGAAAAGGCAAGAGCGAGATGAAGAGAGTGAAGAGAGAGAAAGAGAGGGCGATAAGTGGACATTGCAGTGAACAGCAGGCATTGCAGCCTCTGCCATTCTCGCTGCTGGCCAAGCCTCCTTCGCTCCTGCTGCTTTGAGTCTTGATGAAGTGTAGGAGGCATGCGAGAGAGTGAGAGAGAGAAAGAGAGAGAGAGAGAGAGAGAGACAGAGAGACATAGAAAGAGATAGAGTAAGTGAACCGAGATGGAAAAGATTTTGCGTAAAAAATTGACGTGCTCAAATGGAGCATCGCCTTGGGCGAATCTGTGAATTGGTCAAGAGATGATGTGGCAACGCCCTGCTTCATCGATGCCACATCAGTCATGATGTTTCTCAGATTTCAGATTTCTGCTAATTTCTTCTTGGGCAACAGGAGTATGCAGCTTCATAGCAGGCGAGAGAGAGATAGAGAGAGAGAGAGAGAGAGAGAGAGAAAGAGAGAAAGATAAAGAGAGAGGTTAAAAAGAGAAAAAGTGTGAGTGCGTTTTCCATGATAATATGGCAGTCTACCGTATCCCTCTTCCACTCCCCGTTAGTCGTGTCCAGAGAGGTGTCATAGGCAAACAAACGCAGGAAGGAGCCGAGAATGAGGAAGCTGAGAAGAGAGTTTCCTCTCTTTCTCTCGCTCTTTCTCTCTCTCTCATAGGGTGATACGGTGCTTGCTGATTGTGAAAGGAACGCGAGTGCCGCAGTGATAAGATACGAGTGCCTCTGCCATTGCAAAATTGCCATTCTCCTTCCAAACGACCCTGGCACTTTCTAAAAGTGCTAATTGTAAGCAAAAGTATTCAGTTTAGCCGTTTTAATGTGGGAGAAAAATTTGTGATGGAAACACATTAAAGTTTTGATAGGCTCTGAAGCATGGTAGACTTAGGATTCCTCGAAATGATTATAGAAAGGATTGATGGGATGATTGAGTGTGGAATAGATTGTTCTTCATATGAGCCATGAGAATATGTGAGAGGGGAAACAATGCGCGAAGCCTTGAAGTCTGTGCAGAGAGTGAGCAGCCACCGACAGGGGCGGTCGTATCACCCACCCGATGGACCCAGAAACCCGGTTACGGGAAGGACGACTGCTGCCGGGTCAGGGCATGAGGACACGACCGGGAAAGGAGGGCACGCGGCCGAGGGGATATCAGAGGAGAGAGGAAAGAGAGAGAGAGAGAGAGGCAATCGGGGTCAGGGGCCGTGAATTTGGGAGAGCTTAGGACTTCTTGCTGCCAGCGTACCTCGCATATCAGAAGAGGAAGAGGGAACGGCAAAACTGCCGTAGGCGAGAGCGGAAGGGGGAAGCGTCGCGGCGAATGGGGGCTGACGATGCTGCCAGCCCACTGGAGGACAAGGAGAGATGGGCCGGGAGAGGGAGGGAGAGACGAGAGAGAGAGAGAGAGAGAGAGAGAGAGAGAGGATGGTACAGGTAGGTGCACCACCACAGGAAGGAGATGGTCGAGGCGGCGGTCAGTGAAAGAGGCGAGAGAGTGAGCTGGAGCAGGTCAGAGAGCATGTGACAGCCAGGTGGATGAGCGGAGGAATCAGAGAAGTTGAGAGGGAGAGAGCCCCAAGTGCTGACTACTGTCATGGTCTCTCTCTTCTCTCTCTCTCTCTCTCTCCCACTCTCTCTCTCTTTTCCTCAGTCTCTTCCAATTACGATTGCTACTCTTCGTGCATGATGCCCTCTAGAGAAGGATAGAGATGTGCCTATGGGATCCGCGAGAGAACGGCCAGTGGAGAGAGAGCAGACGACAGAGGAGAGAGCGAAGTTGTGACAGAGATTACGGGAGACTTGCATCGCCGCGCACACTAACTGGAGAGAGAGAGAGAGAGAGCCGCCTCTCTCCTTCTCCGTGACAGTCGGAGACGCATGCGCAGAGGTCGCACTGTCGGAGGGGCAATGACCCCTGCTCTCTCTCTCTCTCTATCGCTCTCTCTCTCATCCTCTCCTTTCTCCCTTTCTCTCCCCCTCTCCCATCTCGCTTCCTCTCCCCTCTCTCTCTCTCCCTCTTTCTACCCCTTCTCCCCTTCAATCAACTTGCGCAGTCCCAGAGCCGCAACAGCTCTCGCGAGACACTCCTCTTCATACCTGTTGAGCGGCTGGTAGCATGCTGGCGAAGCTAGAGAGATCGGCTAACTTCTACCGCTCTTCTCTCGCTCTCTTTCTCTGTCTCTGTCTCTCTGTCTCTCTCTCTCTCTCTCTCTCTCTCTACTCATCATCTTGTTCTCTCCCATCTGTCTAGCCCTTTTTTGCCCTCAATCTCTTCATAATAATAACCCCCTTACTCGTACCCCCTCCCTCCTCACTACAGAGAAATGATGCCTGAACGGGATAGCATCCATTCTCTGCATCTGCCGGTATGCGTCACAATTTTCTTTTCCAGCAATCTCCCCGGAGATGATTCTCTTCCCCCCTTTTCTCTCTCTCTCTCTTCTCTCTATCTATCTATCTCTCTCTGTCTCTCTCCCTCTTTCTTCTACTCTCTCTCCATGACCACTCTCTCATATCCTGTCTTGCATCAGCTGGAACAACAATTGGCTACTGAAAATGACTGGAGTAGCATGACATTGGGTTGCTCCGCCCACAGTTTTCTAATCCAGCAATTTCCTCTTTTTAATTCAGAATTCCTGTTTTCGCATCATTGCCTTCATTCAAATGACATAATCTATAATTAGGTAGACACAGCATGGTTCTTGGTAATTAATTAAAATTATTTTTGGAATTCTATGAGGAACACCTTTTCAAACCACTTTTATGTGTTCCTTCTTCGTACGGTGATGACTGGAGCATACATAGTTCAACATAAAAAAAATAATCTTAACCAAATTGATCAATCTAATAAATAATAATAATAAAATAAATGAATAAGATTCAATATCAGGGTCATTCTGTGAGAGGAATTCGTATAAAGAACTATAATATATTTAGAAGAAGAAAAATACTCGTAATTGTGTTTTCAGAGGAGAGGGCAGCAGGAAGACACGTTTTGTGAAGGAAATATTCACTAACGAGAACGATTTGGAAAATGAATATAAAAAATATCCTAAATAATACAAAGAAATATAGCAATCGTCTAAATGTACATAGCATGTTCATAGAAGAAAAGAGGTTATTTGGAGACAGAGATGAGAAGGACACCGACGGAAGTGATGAAGACTGCCGCTGCGAAAACAGCCATGTTGCGGCAGCCCTGGACTCAAAGGAA
Source organism: Allodiplogaster sudhausi (assembly GCA_945643635.1). Classification (NCBI taxonomy): domain Eukaryota; kingdom Metazoa; phylum Nematoda; class Chromadorea; order Rhabditida; family Diplogasteridae; genus Allodiplogaster; species Allodiplogaster sudhausi. The sequence goes on from CALZFC010000089.1 coordinate 100,403, forward strand.
TGCACTCTGACAAGTCGAGGTTTGCCTTTGTAGTTATTAAGAAGTAATTGGAGGACAAGAGCACCACTTCCAAGTTTATTGCGATATTCTGGCTGTTTCCGTCCTTGCTTTCATGATCCATAATGATTTTTAACACAATTTTTCTCCTCTCTCTAACAGTTTTTTCTCCGATACTCTTCGTTATCACCAACCTTAATTTCTTTAAAAACTAAGATGGACCAGAGAGACGCGATGATTGAAGGGCATACAGTCGTCAGAGGGAAGGCGATGATCTGAAGGCAGTTTGACCAATATAATGGAGGTTAAAAAAGGTTGTTGTGAAGGAGAAAAGTCTATGGGGAAAAGATCACGAAGGCGACAGAGAGAGAGAGCAATAGGATGAATATAATAGGAAGATAGAGATTCTGTTCACCTGGTCAAGGTGCTCGTAAGCGATGACATCCCCACAGAGACCGGCACCAAAGATAATGCCAGAGAGGAGACCTGGCGCGATCAGCTGCGCATTCACGAAGAGGCGGTTGGATCTGCATTGAGGAAGGAAGAGAGAGAGAGAGAGAGAGAGAGAGAGAGAGAGAGAGAGAGGTAGAGAGAGATGGAAAGGAAGGGACAGAAGGAGGGAAACGAGAAGAAGAAGAAAAAAACTGACTTGTAGAGTGCATAGAAGCCGAAGATTGCAGACTGGCCGATCATAGAACCGAAGCCAAATGAGAGAATGTATGCGGCCATGTGAATAGAGAGTGGCAGACCAGCTAAATGGCATTCCTAGCGAGAATTGTATGTATTGAATAGATAGACGAACCAGGAATGGACTCCACTCCATGCTTTGCATCCTGCACGAGAATGTTGAGGATTGTTGGCATGTTCGCGTAGGAGGCACCGATCAGCATTGCAGTGAGGATCGACCTTCAAAGTTAATTAGAAAGCTTTATCTTTCAGATTATACACATCTTCCTTACTCTCCAAATTTCTCAAATAATTTAATTTATGATTTTCGCATATTTTCTTTTCTTTGCCAACAACCGACTGACCAAATCTTCTTGCGGAAAGTCTTGTTCTTGTCGCTTGAAGTGTTGCTCTTGGCAATGCTCTGGCAGTCCTCGGGAATCTTCTCTTTCGCGTAGACTCCTCCGTTCATTTCAATGTCCATTGCCTTGTCTGCGACGAGTGCCGTGAGTCCGGCCGTTGTGTGGGAAAAGAGACCCACGAGTGAACACGCGCAGGCACTTCAACGGAACAGGCATTGCTACACAGAATTTTACTTTGCAAATTTTAAGCACCACATAACAACTGAAACAACGGGAAGTGCACTTGTAATACAAGCTAGATTTCTTCCTTCTTCGTTTTTGACAAACACTTTCCATCCAATGTGACAGAATAACCAACCCAATGATAATAACAATAACGCCGAGAACATTGAGAAGATTATTTCCCGGCTCACAAGGGAATGGTCTATCCATAGGGTGGCGGATTGCAACGAAATGTGGTTTTCCTGAAAGCTGCAGTCCTAAAATATTTGAAAAAGTGAAAAAATTTAAATAGTTGAAGCATCTCTACGAATTTTGAAAATCGGGCTAAAAGGGCCTACGGAAATGGAACGGGCCGGGCCGGCCGAGACCTTGGGCCCGTGGGGCTGGGCCGGCCCAAAAATTTTTGGACCATTTACCATCTCTGATTGGTACATATAGATATTTCGATTGTAATTTTACTCATGGAATTTTTTCCTCGACTTGCGCGAATTTTTTCCTCGACACGGATCGCAATGAGGCTATCCTCTGCCTCTTTCACTCTCTCTTTCTCTTCCTCACTCTCTCTCTCTCTCTCTCTCACCCGTTCGATTTCTTTTCTCATGTCTTCCCTACTGTTTTTGAAGAACTAAATTTTTCGCAATAAAAATTTAATTCATAAAAAAACTATATTGCACATTCCTTTGAGGGCCCCTGGGTCCGACCTCGGGTCGTTGGCCGAGGCCTGATATTTTCGGCATCCGGCCACCCTTTTGACCAGTGGGGACAGATAATCTAATCAATAGGATTTTAAAATAGAACTTTGTAACGGTAAAAAAATTTACATTCGCAATTTTTTATGTGCCAATGAGAGAATGTGCTTGATTAGGTTGTCTTTCCACATTATCGGTTAACACGCGAGTGGGATCCCGATGAGCAAATCTTCCGAAATTATTTTTTTCGGTGAAATTCACAGTAGTGGTTTTCGGTACCTGGAAAATATTCATTTCTTATCATGGAGTCATTTTCCCGAGTTGCAGCAAGTTTACCCCTCTTTTCAGCGAACATAATTAAAAAATTTGATCTGTGGGCTGGGAATAGTACAACGGTACCACAATATGCATCTAGACAAATAAATGTTCTGCTTCTTCCCATACACTCTTCTCTCATTGGTACATAAAAAATTTCGATTCCAATTTTTTTCACTGTTACACAGTCCTACTTTATAAACCAAATCATTGCAAAAATTTTGCCCGAATTGGGATTCGAACCCGAGCCTTGCAAAATGTGCGCAACCGCGTTAACAACTAGGCTACGCAGCTGCTTGTAAAGGTTCCAGTTTTAACTGCAGACAATTTTTGCCTTACCGGGAGGTAGATTTTTATCGATTTGTTTCTGGGTTCTGAGATCGATTGGGCAAAATTTTTTCACTTTTTCAAATATTTTAGGACTGCAGCCTTCAGGAAAACCACATTTCGATGCAATCCGCCACCCTATGGATAGACCATTCCCTTGTCAGTAACATCATATCCTAGCAGACCGAATCTGCAATAGTGATAATATATTAATCGAAAAACTATTCATTTTAAATAGAATTTGATACTTGAGGTAACCACTAACAGGTTTTTTTAAGGAAAAAAAAACCAAATAGTTAAAAAAAATAAACCTCGGCAGCGCCCATCCAACAACGCACGCCGAGACATTCCACAACAAACTTCCGACTCCCATTCCAAGGTTGTTCAAAACGAACACCATCAATGAACTACCTGAAATAGATCGAAATGACCAATTGATTCTTATCTGTTTATATCAAAAACCATGTCTTGATTCTTATCCACTTAATCCGATCATTTTCGTTCTTTATTCTATAAAATTTTATATGTATATGTAAGTATATACGTAGTACATAAGTGTGTATGTTCATACATCTGTAATGTCTGCCATGATATCTGTCGTGAGTTGATGTGGTTTAACTTCTTGTACACTAGCACTTCTTTCACAGTTTTAAAATGTGTTAGATAGTGCGAGAATCTTCTGGAGAAGGGACAGAAGCCAACCGAGCGCGCAGAGAATGCCGGAGAGAATGGCAATGGGATGAATGATGGGGGAGCCGTAGGCGAGAGAGCACAGGAAGAAGGAGGGCATCGCACCCACTGACATCACCCACGACACGAACACTCCTGTTATGTCGACTACTTACATTACTCTAATCGGCAGAGAAAAAAAGAGAAAAATTCAAGTCTATTCTATTCTTCTAATTCTATTCATTCTAACATGAGTAGAAAACTAACTTCGCATAGATAATGCAAATATTTTTGTGATGTAGCAACTAAAGAAAGTATGCGGAATATAAGCATATCCCAACAGTCTTTGCTGTTGAACTTTTTGACGGCTGAGCCGTAGGCGAGGATGGCGAAGGCGCAGGCCACCGACCCGACCATGGCGTTCTTCTCTTCCAGGAAGGACAGCACCATTCTTGAGACGGCTCTTCTTGCAGATCAGACAATCTAAGAAGAAGAAGCTAAATATAACTCGGACCGAAAGAATAGCAAGACCACGGGATGACCACAATCGAGTTATGCGAACTCGCTTCGTTCTACAAGTCACCCTTCTCGAGTTCATTCTAGAAAATTTCCAAGAAGATCTCTCACATCTGAGATCAGTAGCCAAAATTCTGCTCCCCACGACATACGCAAATTAGAAGCAGGAATAATTGACACTTCATAAGCAGTTGAAATCAATCTTCTCGACAACTCATTAGACGGAACAAGAGAGAGCCGCTAGACAGCGGATGCCATTCTGGTAAGTGAGCAGACGGAAGTTCGAATATGACGAGTGTTGTTGTCTCTCGGCTAAGGAGCAGCGGACTCCGCCCCCTGACGATACCCCCGAGAGAATGACGTCGTTCGTCCGATTTACCACCGAATTAAGCTTTTCGATGAGTAAATGGCTGGAGTTGCGGAACAGCCGAGTGATTAGCGACTACAATCACAGACGCTTTCCTTCTTGTCAGTGATAAGATGAATTCTTATAGCTGTCGCTGCTCTGGCGAGAAAAAAAGCGTCTTCGAAGTGAACATGTGAACGAGCGAAAAAAGCGGCGAGTTTCCCTTTTCCGCCAGTTATCAAACGACTGAAACGGCTGAGGCAAATTAGAAGTGACAGTTTCATGCTGCTTTTCATGCTCCGCGATCAGAATCCAACGTCGCTCGCTTCTTCAAACACATCTAAACGACACTTTGCAAACGGCTACGGTTAAAGGCTACGCTGATTTTTGAGTTCCAATTCACCTTAACATTTATTCTTCAGTGAAGCTAGCAGAGGAGCTGACAGTGTCTATGTCCATATACAATGTATGTACATACATACATAGGCATGTACGTTCATAGATGCATGTACGTATCTTCAAAATAGCTTTAAAAAATTCTAATATAGCATTCCGGAGAAGTCGGATATGTACATACTATATTTTTGCATGCATAAAAATGCTAAGCGTTTAAGGCCAAAAATAATCTTTGTTTACAGTTGGCCAGGCTGTCATCATTTTCCCTCTCATTGCTGATCATGTAAACATTTAGAAAAGATCTCAGCCTGATCGACTGATCGGAACTTTTTGTTGTGAACAAAATGGCGTCGTTCATATCAACCTGAATTGTAATTGTATGTAATTAATTTAATTTTTGAAATTGCCAAAAAGATAACCTTTAATTTGATTATAACACTTCACATCAGTCGGCCCTTTGTTTGGCGAACCAAATTGCAAATTTTAATCCAATCATTTCTTTTAATGGGGTGAAAATATGGGAGAGCATATGTGCACATGCACTTTGTATGAAGTTCCCGGCAACTAATTGTGCGAGGGAAGAAATTTGAGACGGTTATAACCTTGCGGTCAAGTCATTTTTTTCTAAGATTTCGTTTGCTTTTTACACTCTCCTTCTCCCGTCCTTTCTCAGTTACTCTTCTTTCCTTCTTTCACCCTCTCTCTCTCTCTGTCTCTCTCTCTCTCTCTCTCTCTCTCTCTCTCTCTCTTTTCTTACTCAATCTATCAATCGCTCTCGGTCTAACGTTCTGTCTTCTCTTACAATCCTGTGATCATGCTCTAGAGTTCATGCAGTTATTCCGCTTCCTACAACGTGTTCATGTGAATTTGAACATGGGAAATATGTCGAACACGTGAAGCTCTCATTCTCACGTGCTATTTCGCAGGTCGCACAAACCCGCCTGCGCATATGACCGCTCACCGTTAACTCTGTAAAAATGACAGTATTATCGGTCAGAAGCGCCGGGAGATCGGCGCTGGTTAAGAGGTCCTGGTAGCATTCTTGTATGTGCTAATATATTAGCTAATACCCAACACTAATTACCTGCTAGAGGTTTGTGATGCCTTCGCCTATTGGCAGGTCCACAGATTCAACATTAAATTGTTTACAAAACATATTGATGATATACGCAATATGTATGTATGTATGTACATACCTATGTATATACATTAGTGAATGTTGCTTGGTTCTTTTTGAATTATTTGATAAATATCACGAGGGACGGAATCACCGTCGAGTTGACAAACACCCTGGATAACATCGAGATTTAGTTCCGCCGCCGGTGGTTCCAAGGAGTCCGTACAAAACGTTCGCATTGTTCAAGTAGACGAAGAAGACGAAGAATATTGGGATATGATGTGAAGAGAAGGATGCCATTTTGAGACCAATTTAAATAATTCTTAAAGGATAAAATTGAAGGTGGATGAAAGAGCATCTTCATTTTTTTTTAAATTATAGTACATTTTTCCTCAGAGCTTGCATGAGTGTCATTCGGCCCAATAAATTCCGAAGATTTCCACTCTTTAAAGGGCCGTCGCAAGCATTTCAATCGGAACATATATGGATTATCATTACAATAACAATCTGAAACAAGCATACATGCTCAGGAGCTTATTTTATTCTCGGAAAAGAAGGGGAAAGGACGAAGAGCTACGAGAGGGCGAGGGTTTGGCAGGGATCGAGTGGTCAGTGTGGGGGAAGCTGAAAAAGCTCCAACAGGCTGAAAACGTCATCTTGAGCCTTAAGTAAGTTTATTGGGTTTTTTAAATAGATGAATTTGAAAGTTAACCGTTAGTGCGTCGTGGAGGGTGGCAATTGTTGGATGACATGGACGGGTGGGCGGAGCCTAGATGCGGGCGAAGAGAAGTTCCTCGCGCTGCATGAGCAGCAGCTTGTCGATGAGCAGTGAGTGCGAGTCCGCGTAAGCCATCGCCTCCAGCACCGGCACGAAGGGCGTCAGGTAGCTCTCAACCATTCCTTCCGTTCAATCATTGATCTACCACTTCACCAGCATGACTTCCATCACTACAGTAATATTGGTCCATTAGAGGTACCTGGAGATTCTTCGCAGCGGAAGGGCGCTCCGAAGCGGGAGTCACGGAAGTGTCGCCCTCTCAACCAAGAGACTTCTTCATAACTTTCTCTCCTTTCACTCTCATTGAATTAGATACACGTCATTTGAGAGATATCGATTGAAATATGCCGACTGACTAATCTTCTGAAAGAGATCACGCGGCGTGAGAATCGGATCGTAGAGGGAACTGTCATCCAGAGTCTCATTCAGGGAGAGACGGGCAGAACGGTCAAAGAGGGCCTGAGGAGATACTTCTGTCTCTCTCTCTTTCTCTGTCTTTCTCTCTCTCTCTCTCTCTTTCTCTCTCTCTCTCTCTTCTCTCTCTCTCTCTCACCTCCACCTTCTCATCCCCACTCCCCACCCGTTCCATCTCCTCTTCTCCTAACTCAGAGTCGTCGAGGGCTGGACCGCCAATCTTGTTTCCTTCCACAGGAGAAGGATTGAAGGGCGGTTTCACGCGGCAGAAGCAGTTCGGATTCATTCTGTGCCCGGAACGGAAGATGTCGGGCTGAAAAGAGGGAGAGGGAGAGTGAGAGTGAGAGCGAGAGAGAGAGAGAGAGAGAGAGGGATAGAGATGGAGCAAGGGGGAGAGAGAGGAAGGAAAGTGAGAGAGAGAGAGAGAGAGATAGCAAGACATTAGCAGACAATCTCATCGGCGACAGCGGGCGCCTGCTTGGTGGCGACGATGGGAGAGGAGCTGCTTGTGCGGGGAGTCTTCCGCTCGGCCGCGTCCTTCGGAGAACTTAAAATGATCTCTTCATTACCGTACATTAAAATCAAAATACTTCAGTATTATGCTATATAATTAAATAGCGGAATTATAAACACGATGACGTGTATTAATACAGACTTCGTGGAGTCATGAGAACGACGGGGCTGTCGGCAGAACGAGCAGAACCTGCAAGGAGGAATAGAGAGAAAGGGAGTGAAGGGAGAGTTAGAGGGAGTGAGAGAGAGAGAGAGAGAGAAAGGGAGCGAAGGGAGAGAGAGGGAGTGTGAGAGAGACAAGCAGAGAGAGAGAGAGAGACAGGCAAAGAGAGAGAGAGAGAGAGAGAGAGAGAGAGAGAGAGAGTGATGGAAAGAGAGATTTACGGTGAATGGAAAAGTTAGGGATTATGTACACATTCATTCATTTCTAATGTTTTCAAAATAAAGGAGACTGACGAATTCGCTGCTTCTTGGACTTCTTGCTCTTTTTGATCTTTTTGTTAGTCTTCTTCGACTTGGCAGGCTTGCTGCGCTCTGAACAAAAATAAATATTAATATGCCGGCGGGTTGCATAGAATCTCATAACTGAGAAAAAATTACGAGAATTTGTTAACATTCTTCTCTGCCTTCAAGACTAATTCCTATGGATCTATTCCTATTGTATTCATAGACTGCGAGTTGTTTTATACCTTTACTGTAGTTGTAGTAAACCAGAGAAGCGATGGCCACGCCGGAGAGAACAGCCGCGGCCACGACCACCTTGCGAGACGGGAGAGCCATCATAGTTACAAAGTCCCTGGAAGCAGAGAGGCCTTCCCTGAGGGGTTTGGATATTTATCAAATTGAACAAGACTTGAAGAGGGGGGCTGTTTGCTTCATATCCGAATCTTAGTAAAAAAAGGACTAGAATGCGAGGGAAAATCTGACAGAAAAGACTACTGCGATTTGATGAGAGCACGCAGAGAGAGAGAGAGAGAGAGCCGCAGAAGCAGCCGTCTGCTGGCAGAGAAGTAAGCGAGAATCTAGGGGGGGGAGAAGAGAAAAGAGAGGTATCCCACATTTGTCGTGTATATGAAGATATATCACGTAAGAAGATTATAATAGTTGCACTAGCTGCACTACATATGCCCTTGCCCTTACGAAAGTACTCCATCCTACAGTCATATATAAACCGCCACGTGAGTCATTAATAAACTGTGTTCTACTCGGCTCCTCTTGTGCTCTACATTCCTTATGCTGCCTAGCAAGCAACATAACTATTTCTTCGTCAGAATTTATAAACCGCAAAAATAACTAAACAAAGAATCTCAGACTAAATGAAAATTGCGATCGTGTTATTCCCGGGTCGGGTATTGTATCTGGGCCAACTCTGAATCTCACACAAGTTTTCATGGCTCAGAACTTTCTCCGTTTGTTACTCTCCCATTCAGGCGGCTGCACTCTTTTTTTCCCCGAAAGAGCCTTGATAGCATCTCTGTTGTGCGTGGCTGATATGGCTACAAATAAGAGGGATCTTTCAGTCTGAAATGTATTTTCGCGGGAGTTCCTTCTGAGAAGAGCAGCCTAATGTCTCTGCTCTAGTTTGTACGATATTGGAATTCAACTTTAGTCATCAAAAGTAAGGGCCCAAGACACAGAATTGCACCTCCAGTTCACACCTTTGGCTATCTTATCTCTTGTCTTTTTTTTTTTGGTAGACGGTTTATGATTATGTGTCTCTATTTTCTCCTTTCGTTCCCTCTTCCTTTATCTCCGCCTTCCTCTCCCTTTCCCTTTCTCTCTCTCTCTCTCTCTCTCTCTCTCTCTCTCTCTCTTACTTTTCTCTCTTTCTTTCTCTCTCTCTCTCTATCTCTCTCTCTCTCTCTCTCTCTCGTTCTCCATCTATTATCACCCGAGCAGACACGGATGAGATGTTCAGACGAAGTCAGTTCAGTCTGCTCCGATAGGTTACCGAGCCCTAACCGCGGCAGTGACTGTTCATGAAATGCCTTCATTCCTTCTCTCGTCCTGCCCCTCCTACGTGTCGTTTCCTGTTTCGACTCCTCCCGTAAATGTTCTTCATGTTATGCATTTCTTTCCTTCTAGAATCTCTCTCTGCCTTCAGTTCTTTGTCCATAACTTTCTCGTTCCTAACCAATCCACTGCCTACACATTTCATCTAATCATTCGATTCTCTCCGTTTCTTGGTTTGAGTGAACGCAGAAAAGAAGGTTGATCATACTTCTTGAAATCCGTTTGAATGCTTTCGTGTCGGATATTCCATGGATTTCGAATTCTTAAAACCTATATATTAAGATGTTTAAGTTTGTACTTCATTGATTCGCGACTGTTGACATTATTCTCTGCACTTTTTGATTTCACTGAAATCGCCAGATCACACATGTTATCTCTGCAGGAATTGTATCTTGTAGTTTACTCTCGAAAGTTTTCAGTAGAAAGCAAATTCAGTGTCTCAGCTAGGAACAACCAGGGAAGGTCACTTGCCATGATAATCAAGAAGAACTTCAATTACTCGGAAGAGGTCGTCGTCTCCAAGAAAGATGTCAGTAAGAAGCGAATTTCATCACTTCCTTGAGCATTGGACATTTTCTTTGCCTATTCCTTACCATTCCATTTGTGCTCCATTTTTATCCATTCAACTGTTCTTACACCAAAATTTCTCTGTAACCGGTTCATTTTGCACAAACCAGAGAAAAAGATCAAAGTGACCAATGAGCAATGGGGGAAGTGCAGAGAGAGAGAGAGAGAGAGAGAGAGAGAGAGAGAGAGAGAGAAAGAGAGAGAGAGAGAGAGAGAGAGAAAGAGAGAGAGAGGAGAGAGAGAGAGAGAGAGAGAGAGAAA